>CAUHTR010003791.1:0-42733 GCA_959609185.1 Schmidtea polychroa | reverse complement strand
ATATTTACTTAATTTACTTAATTTTTAATTATTACCTTCATTTCTCAGTGTTATCTAACCAAATTTAAAATCAATTACTTATTTACAATTATTAATTATTTTTTAAATATTACACTAATTTACTTTAATTTTTAATAATTGCCTTAATTTACTTAATTTTTTAATGACCACCTTCATGTCTCAATGTCCATCGATTATTATAAACATGTTATCAAAAATGTAAATCTATTACTTATTTACAATTATTACTTATTTAAAATATTTCCTTCATTTCGATATTACTTTACCTAACTTTAATTTATTAAATTTTAAATTATTACCTCCAAGTCTCAACCTATCAATTCTTCAAAATATCTTACCAAAATTTAAAATCTATTACTCATTTTTTTAAATATTGGCCTAATTTACTTTAATTTTAAATTATCACCTTAATGTCTCAATACCCATCGATTCTTCAAAAATCTATTAATTATTTTTTAAATATTACACTAATTTACTTTAATTTAATTTTTAATTATTATTATATTCATTTCTAAGTGTTATTCAAAATATCTTACCATAAATTCATACACAAAAATATCTATAGACCTTAAAATACTTTGGGTTTTTTTAGTGACAATCGGATTTTGTATAGAAAAAAATTTCTAGGACCAAAGAGACCCCTATGTGAATCAAATTAGCTATCTGGATCAATGGATTTTTAACGAAATTTGGATTTTGTATAGAAATATTCCTTTTGTCCAAAGAGATCCTTTTACTTTAGTGTGAATCATATTATCCCTCTGGAGCAATGGCTTTTCAACGAGACCAGAATTTTGTGTAGAAAAAATCTATATGGTCAAAGAGACCCCTCACTATAGTGTAAAAAAATATACTGTAGCCCTCTACAGTAATGGCTCTTTTAGTGACAGTCGGAATTTGTATAGAAAAAATCCAGAGATCATAGAGATCCCCTAACTATAGTGTGAATCTTATTAGTCCTTTGGAGCAATGGCTTTTTAACGAGACCGGGATTTTTGTTTAGAAACAATTCATTTGGTCTAAATAGACTCCCTCCTTATAGTGTGGATTTGAACAAATGAACAAATATAGTGTAAACCCCAGCAACTTGGAAAAAATTTTTTTTTACTTGCTGTAGGGGTACATTGGATGGTCATGCTACTGGGGCTACCAAATGCCTACTATTAGGTTTCAATATGAATTTAAAAAACTGATCTCTTTTAAGTTCAATACTAGAAAAAAAATGTGAAAAATTTTGAATTAGATAAACTTGTAACTGATCAATGTCTGTAATATATAATTCATCCATAAAGGTACATGTATATTAATTATGAAAAGGAAAGGTTACTTTGAATTTGATACAGTGTTTCAAATCGCCTTCTTTCATATATATCTTGTGTATCTTGTTCACACTTGATACTTGTTTTTGAAAATCCAAATCTTTTTGCTATATTCAAATCTTCGAACAATAGATAAAAAAATAAAAACGGGTTATATGGGTCAGTCTATTTAGTTGGATTTGCCGAGCTTCTTTTGCTTTCTTAAAGTATTCTTCAATATACCCAACGTTAATTCCCCCACAATCCTTACATAAAGAATGTCATTATACACTTTTACGAGCTTCAAATAAATTTTCATACTACATTTAGTTTTTTATAAGTAATGTTAGATTGCGTGGACCGAATGTTGATTGTAATTAACTAAAAATTCAATATTCAAAAAATTATTATTAACCCTTACAGGACCATAAGATGTCCAAGACTAAATATGCCAATACAAAACAATATTTTAGCTATTGTGGGTGTAAAGTAAGAGAATATCACCAGAAAAACATAGCAGGGTGTATAGGTTTCTATAATTTCATGGGAAATATTTTTCCCTATGGACCATAAAAGTAAATAAACGAAGAATTAGGTTTATTATATCGGTATTTTATTTATTGCTTTGTAATTCAAAAAAACAATAAAAATTATCAGAAAAGTAAAATAAATAGGTAGTTATGGTATTCTAGTAGATAGATAGGGGTCCGCTGGATCACATACCCCACCTCCTCCCCCTCCCCCAGGGGAAATTTTTAAAATTCTTTTCAAGGTCAAATATGTAGGTCAAGGTCAAATTTTTTAAGGTAAAGGTCATTTTTTTAATTTGAAATTCGAGAATTCTCGCCAAGATATATTATTATTTGATAACTCGTTTTAAAGGTCTTTGAAAGGGTTATAACGCACAGGGATTATAATAATTATTATTATTATTAATATATATATATATTTTTGTGCCTTTACTTTGGAGAGATTTTAAGTTCTAATTTATAATATTTTCATATCAATTTAATTAACTTCATTCAAGAAATATTAGATATTTACAAAAGATTTGGTGTTTAATGACCTATGATAACAATTAAACGCCTTTCGAGAAACAACAAATCTATTTTAAAATAATCATAAAATTTTTTTTTATTTCAAGAAATCTGAAAATATATGGAAATTATATGAAAACTAAATTAAAAAGTTGATAACACTATAAAAATAATCTATTAAAACAAAAAAATTAATTTGTCAGTAACTTGATCAAATGTAGTATTGAATTGAGAACTGTATACAGAATTCTAACAGGTGTCAATAAGTCATCTCTGCTCATTGTATTCTCCCATATCTGTCCCATCTAAAACGATTCTGTAAATCTTTAACGGGAATGAGTGTAATATCTTACTGTCAAAGAAATTCACTGTCACAATTGAGCAACTCCTTTCAACAATAAAACTCATACATATATTTTCAATCTAATTTCTTTTCTTTGAAACAACTTCCGGCTTTGCTTGGAGGCAGGAAATTGTGACTAAATGAAATCATGCCTTTTCCGGATTGAATTTGTAACCTTAGGCCAGTGCTGAATTCCACTGAAGAGATTGAAATTTGAGATATGTTTCTTCAATCATCAATTACAAGTCGTTGTGTACATTGTCAAGGGAAAATATTTTCTTTGATTTTCTTTTTAATCAAAATTAGCCAGGAGACAAAGTTTGTTCAAATAAATAAATTTTTATACTTATTATAACCTTTATTAAAATTTAATTAAACATTTATGCTTCAATAAATTTATTGTGAATTTATTTAACGCTATACTAGTCATCGACAAATTACTATAATATAAAAAATTATAATTAAAAATAATAGTAACACTTAAATGAAATAATAATAGTAATAATAAAAATAGTAATAATAATAATAATAATAATAATAATAATAATAATAATAATAATAATAATAATAATAATTATTATTATTATTATTATTATTATTATTATTATTATTATTATTATTATTATTATTATTATTATTACTATTATTATTATTACTATTATTATTATTATTATTATTATTACTATTATTATTATTATTATTATTATTATTATTATTATTATTATTATTATTAGTATTATTATTATTATTATTATTATTATTATTATTATTATTATTATTATTATTATTATTATTATTATTATTATAATATTATAAGATAACGCCAATCAAACATTCTTTTCACGATATAATACAATAATCAATACATACAATATAAAAAAAAACCTATTTAAAAACTTATTTAAAAACACTCAAAACACAAGTATTTACTGCATTCTGCACATTAATTTTCGGATTCAATCATTTTATTATTATTATTATTATTATTATTATTATTATTATTATTATTATTATTATTATTATTATTATTATTATTATTATTATTATTATTATTATTATTATTATTATTATTATTATTATTATTATTATTATTATTATTATTATTATTATTATTATTATTATTATTATATTTATTATTATTATTATAAATGATTTATTTAAAAACCTAATTTATCGGCATTATAATTTTTTAATCTTTAAATGAAATGTGCATTTTGATAATGAAATTCAGGAACTGTTGTAGGCACAACTGAATAAATATTTGTGCAAAATGGCCTATGGTAATTCTTATATAAGATCTAATTTCAATGGCAATAATTCAAATATCAAATTTTACCATATTTTTTATTTAAAATTCCATTTTTGGATTGATAAAATAATTAATTTACAAAGTTTTCTTGTTGTCTTGTTCTTGTTATTGTTCTTGTTCTTCTTGTTCTTCTTCTTCTTATTATTATGATTATTATGATTTTAAAGGTCTATAATATTAAAAACTTAAAAACTAAAAATGTAAGAAATTAAAACTTTATTTAGTTTATTTTAAAAGTAATTTGAATTTTTATAAAGTTATAAAAAATAAATCTAGAAACAAAAATTAAATTAAAAAAACCAAGAAATTCTAAAACATTTCACTAAATATTTATGAATGTATAAAATTTAATATCATTCGAATCAATTCGCTGTTGGATATTGAAATTATAGTGTTTTATGTTTTTAAGAAGCCAAAAATTTTGTAATAATGTTAATTATACAACTTTTAGTGTAATTTCAGAAATTAATAACTGCAACGTTAATGTAACAGACAATTATTATTATTATTATTATTATTATTATTATTATTATTATTATTATTATTATTATTATTATTATTATTATTATTATTATTATTATTATTATTATTATTATTATTATTATTATTATTATTATTATTATTATTATTATTGTTATTATTATTATTATCACTATTATTATTAATTTTTTTTATTCTTGTTACTATTAAAAGAAAATATTAATAGTATTATGCATTACCATACAAATTAGAATAGTCAATCGTAACTGCATAAATTTTGGGTCCATCTTTTACCCCACCATATTTAATGTATATTTCATTACGTAATTTCTAAGGTCTTTAATAATTGGTCTGCAACCGCCACCATATGTTCTTCTTGCAAATTTGTTATCGGCTTCATTCAATATCCAAATCTCATCATTCGTTTATCCAAACCATGTCATTTTGGTGATCTAGCAAGTGTTTAAATTAGGATCACATTAAGTATCAAAAACTTTTAAGCATTAATGTAACTCTTTTTTAGCATTTTGAGGAATCTGAATTAGTGATCGAATAATACAAATTTTTTCACAATTACATTAGTTGAACAGGCAGAAAGGTAAGAGGTCACCTGCCTAATTATCTTGTTTTCAACAAAATACAGTTTATATAATTATTTCGTTACCTCAGATTCTCAACAAAGATCAAAACATCAAGAGAAATAGAAATATCAAAAAATATATTTTAACAAATTTAATTAGAAGTATGTACGCAAAACCCTAACCCAAAAGTTTTTTTTAAAAACTATTAAGTGATAATTTAAGACTTTTTCTGCGAACAATCTTTTCATTAAATACATTATTTGCAGCAAAAGGCTTAAATTAATACTTAATTGTTTTATTTCGCTGTTTAATGACTTAAGTATTTTATGTGTAAAAAATTTGTAAAAAAAGCATGTTTATAATAAACGCAGATAAAACTAAAAGTATTCAAAAATGTGATGTTTGTCATTTAAGAACGATATAACAAAAGATACAATAATATCAAAATAAACAATTCATATTAGTTGACTTATGTGGACCATTAGAAACTAATGTTCATGGTAAAAAATTAATTCTTTGAATTATTCATATCCCCTTTCGATATCTATCACCTGACAGATTTAAAGTCTGCAAAAGATGTTAAAATGAGAAACTGGATTCTAAAATATTGAGCACCTTTAATAAAACAAATAGACTGTCAGAAACTTTCGAATTCAGTCTAATTAAGGAGTCTCCAAGATATCATTGAAAATGAAAACCAAAGATATTTTAAGCATGAACCTGTATACACCAAAGGAGAATAGAAAGTATAAAATATTAGTTGTGTACTTTTTAATTAGAAAAGCGAGCTCTAAAACTTATTGATGATAACTGATATTTGTCTGATTGTAATGAAAGCTGTGACTTCGGTTTCTATAAAAAAATCAACATATACATCTTCCTACAATTATTGTCATTGAATGTATTTTAAAATTTTTTTTTAATTACAGGGATAAAATATTTTAAAATGTAGTTATAAATTATTTAAAATTAAAATACTAAATAAATAACTAAATATAATTACAAAAAGTAATCAAATAAAAACGATTACAAAACAAATAAAATTGGTTAAAATTAAAATTAAAAATGCATTAAAACAAAACCCTGTGATGATTTTGAAAAGTTGTGAATAGAGGCCTCACTATATCAAATCGTCAATCAGTTTCACCATTGGAATATTTCAGAATCATTCATGCGTAACATTTATTTTTCTTGAAATTCTCATATATTTTAACTAATTAAATTTCTTTTCTTTATTGATTTTAAATTTTAGAAATGAAATTTTACATTTTTAAACAGAGAAATATTATTTCGTTTTATATTCTGGGATTTATGTTCTAAAATTGTTGACTAGACGTGCACGCCTTAAAATACCAAGATAGCTCTTGTTATTCTCTTGAGTGTAACATTATATTAGATAATAAATAGCATAGTTAGATAAATTAATAAATATTAGAAATAAGTGATAGATTTAAGTAATCTTATTAATATTAATTGTCCGAAATATAATGTACAAATATGGATTGGTTTAGTAGCATAATTCAGACTACCAATATATATGATGATATGATGGTTCTTAATGGTTCTTAATAATTTCTAGTAAGTACGTACGGATTTTTCATTTTACAAATCAATATAAATTTGGAAAGGGTACCGGTAACCAAAAAAAATTGGATCCCATCACTGCTTAAACATGGCTTTCATTTACATTCAAATTTCCCAAATTTCGGCAGGGATACTTATAATACATAACTTAGGTAAACTGAAAGGAAATTTCGAAATTTGTTAAAAAATTAAGAATTCCCAATTGGGGATAACTATGTATCCACTACCAAATAATTAATAATAAATATGTTCATGTGTGTAATTAAACGTGTAATGTTTATAAATATTCGTATTGCGATTGTCATTAAATCGGAGTTAATTGGACAATATCAATTGAAATCGGACGTAATTCTGTTTCCATTTATATATTTGGTAATTCGAGGTTATCTTTAAAATTAAGTAACGTATTTTTCGGGCCATAAGGCGCACTGTGTAAGAAGGCGCACACATTATGTTAACAATATGTTAATTATCTTTAACTTTCGGAATAAGAAACGCAATAAAAAATTTGCATGTGTTTTATATTATGTGTGTTGTGTTTGTATGTAAAATTATTTTTCTGTCACTTTCTCAATTCCTATATAATAACTTTTAACTTTCGGAACATTAAATTTTTACGCATAGGTATGCTATAATTTTATCTATTTTTTTAGATTATACAAACTTTTATATTTCGGATTTAGTTGTAAAATCGGTTTTAGGTCAGAGAGCCCAACCATACATTAGGCGCACTGACGATTTTTGAAAAAATGAAAGGATTTTAAGTGCGCCTTATGGTCCGAAAAATACGATATATATATATATATATATATATATATATATATATATATATATATATATATATATATATATATATATATATATATATATATATATATATATTATGGTGGAGTGAAAATTTTTTTTTCTTAATATCTTGTTTGGATAGCTATAAAAACTTGGTAACACATGCAATTAGTAATGTGGCAAACAATTAGACAATTTAAAGCATATCTTGAGGTTCCACAATTGACCTAAAGTATAGGCATATTTCGATAAAAAAGCAATAATCTTTAAAAAAACATTTTTTTATAAGTAACATATTTATGCTATGGTTTAACTTTTTAATAGTCTGTACATAACATTACAAGTAATAAGAACCATATCTGTGAAGGGAAACCACATGCAAACTGTCTAACATGTTTTTATAACTACAAATGATGTTGGGCTTTGGTGTCCAGTTTTGGCATTTTCGATCTCGATTCCAAGCGTGCTCTAATGAATCCGTCGCGTTTTTCTGGACCACACACCATTTCGGATGCTTCTGTCACTAGCTTGATATGTCTCTCTACTGCCTGGGTGTGACAAGGATAGCGGGCGAAATCCAGTCTTGGCGTTTCTTCTTCCCGGATCATGGTTAACAAAGTATCTTCGTCAATGTCCACTACGATTGGAGGCTCTGTGATCGGAGTTTTCTGCCAATTGATCATGTCGTGGCTTATTCCAACATCTTGAAGAACAGCACTGGCGATTCCTGCTGCCGCCCTGTCGGATACGCCATGTCGATCACACGCTAAAGCCAACGACGGTAGCTTAACTCTCATCTGCTTGTCATTCAATTTTCGCTGTTGTTTAATTTGGCTTATACAATCGTCATCAGAGTCATCATCGCCGGTATCCATTTCCTCTTCCATTCCAGAAATCTCGTCACAGACATCCGACTGTTTATCACCGATGTCATCAATGGCAGATTTGGTACACATCTGCCTCTGTGTCGACTCTTTACGGATATACCGCTTTTGTAATCTACTGGATTCAACCTCATCAACTCCAGCTATGAATTTCATGAACGTCTTGTGGTACACGTTCAACATTTCATGAACACGGCGGTGGCTTACATGTGGTATGGAAGCTTTGTCCCATATTTGTTCTACTTTCATTGACACTGTTTCTGCCAAGTTGCGATGTGAAGGATCTTTATTGTTCAATTCGCATTTCAGTCTCTGCTTTGTCAGGTTGTAGAATTTCATAACATCTGCATAAGTCGGTAGTTGATTGTCGGGCATCTCGGATGGACCACCAAAGATGACACAAGACACTTTCTTTCAGGTTACAGCCATTGCAACTCTAAAAAGGAAAACCAGAGGCATTTAAAATCCATAGTGTATGGGTGGCAAATATTTTGCTATTAAAAGTAATGAAAATATTATTTAAATGCCATCAATGACTTCAATAATATGTTATAATATTACCTCTTATAATGAAGTATCGTAGTGGAGTAATTATTTATCACTAACAATACTACATACAGCGATTCAAAAAAAATACAATGTTATGCAATATGTATGCAATAATCCGTCTGAATTGACTCTAGAAACAGGAAGTGCAGCGTGTGAATGCGTAGAAAAGTGAACTAATAATGATCTTTTAGTTAACAGTAAGTAACGATAACGTATTAGTGGAAGCAAAAAGTTGCCAATTCCTTGTAATGAAAAGAACACCGGATAGCAAATACATTATCGTTTTCTTATCAATGGTTACATTTTAAAGTTGGTTGTGGAACCTCAAGACATTATTTAAATTATTGTTTTTCTTTACAGAGTACTTCATTGGACCTCATAGCAAGTTTTTATAACTATCCAAAGTCTACTAAGTCAAAAAATTTTTTTCGGTCATTTTCACTCCACCCTAATATATATATATATATATATATATATATATATATATATATATATATATATATTTATAAATTAAAATTAAAATCATAAATTGAAAATTGGTATTTTGATTGAGGATCTCATTTTTGGGGTTAATTATATAATGTTGTTTTACAGCAGCTAAAGTTGGTCGGATATAAAAAAAAACATATACGGCTGACTGTATATGTGAACTTTCTTTATCACTAATAAACGTAAAAATATTTGTGAAGCGACTTTTGTAAATCCCTGCCTACTTGTTTTACTGTTCCTATTCTTCCCATTCACACAAAGAAAATTGGCATTCTTGACTAGCATTATGGAGATTAAAGAATTGCTAATTCGTGGAGTAGATTCAACAGAAGCTACAGAAATTATTAGTGATTTAGAAATTCAGATGTTAAAATGGTATGATGTGTTGTAAGTTTTATAATGTGGAATCATTACTTCAAATGATTTCATCTAGACTAGATCGTTTCGTACAGAGTTTAAAGAAAACACATTTATGAGAAGAAAGGCGTTTATAAAAGTTGTGATACAAAATAACTCGGTACTAGAATATCACATTTATATAAAATATCCATGTTGATATCGGTTGATTCGTCTTGATTAATTTGTTCGGCTTCAGTGCAAACTTCAATGACTTCGTTTGACATGTTGAATTGAATTTGAATTAGGAAATAAAGAATATTAAAAAGAATATATAAACAAATATATTTTATTTACTTCATATAATATGTGATTTTTAATATTTAAATATCTTATAAATAATAATAAATTTTGTACGATAATTATGATATTGTGACCGGCACAAAGATGATAATGAAACTTTAAATAATATCGAAAAAAGCGATATAAATGCACCAGTATTGCAACGGACTGAGGAAATTAAAAGATACAAAAGGACTGAATAATTGTGATTCATACTATTTTTACTCAAACAATTTATTTAATATATTTCAAAATTCGGCAATTTCCTTGCGGATATTATTGACACTTTCAATGTCAGTAGTAATTGATGAAAAAATATTTTTGATATTAAAATTAATTAAACAATATCTACGATTTCTTGAAAAAGATTAAATTGTCTGTCAATAATGACTATTAACACATTGACCGCCAATATATTTGTATCTCTACGCCACAGGAAATTGTAATTTTTTAATAAATTTTAGATTTTTCAAAGTTTTGCTACTAAATTTTCAATGAAAACTACTGCTATTGCTGTTATTCAGCAGTACTTATCTCATACTTGGCAGTGAATGTGTTAATAGGTTTTTCTGAAATAAATTTGCATGTTTGGTGTTTTAAATGACCTTATGTCATTTGGATCCAGAAAAGTAAAATTTTATTTTAAGTTGTATCAAATTGTATTTTGTACTTTTAATTCCTTGATTTCAATTTCAAAATCTTCACTACACTGATAATTTCAAGATGAATTAACTTTGGAAGAAAGATTATTATTTGATGTTTAAAATAACATTCAATAAGAATAAACAAAATAATAGATGCGTGATAAATTTTTTAACTCAAAAATTAAAACATCCACAATTTTAAACAAAGTTGCTTTATTTTCACTGTTATTTATGCAAAGATATTTTTAATAAATTTAATTATTACATAATTTTAATATGAAAATTTTGAAAATAGTCGATTAATAGAATATGACGGTAAAATTTGTATTTATTTTTACCATAATTTCTTATGTGCCCCTGAACAGCGCATGGATTCACTGAGCCGGCACTGCATCTAATGTTCCGTTAGAATTGGAATAAATAAATTAATTGTCGTTATCATATTGTGCAATGAATCTGTGCATTATAGAACCTACCCTTCGCTTTACAACGTAGATACGTTCCTGACAAAACCGTGTAATTCGAAAAAATCATTTTATATGGAAATACCGAGTAAAACGAAAACGACTATAAATAAGCTTTTTTTAGACATTTATTGAACAAAAAATAGGACTAATACACTTAATAAATATAAAAATATCATTTAAATCATAGAAAACATAAAAATAGTTGAATTCGTTTAAAAAAAACATAAAAAATTTATTTCATAGAAAAAAAAGATTCATCACTGGATAACATAATCTCATTAGATTCTCCTTCTTCAGTTGGTGTATTAATTTAAGTCGTAGTTAGCTGAGACTTTTCTGGAAAAAAGTCTGAAATAAACATTTTTTGAGAACAGAAATTTTAAACAGAAATTTGAGAGCTCGTTCAACATTCGGATCATGTTCTTGAAAACAGTTTCAAAATTTTCTTCCTAACACAAATACCTCGCGAACGACTTTAGTTGTAATGCTCTGGGTTCATAGTCTTCAACGTTAGATTCAACATCTTTTTCGTTTTCACCAATATTTTTTACAATTTCAATTAAGTAATATTCATGTAATTCCTTGTCTTCCATTATTTCTGCAATATCTTAAATCGTTGGAACCAACCATGACTTGAGTGAAAAGGTATTTTATTAGCAGAAATAGACGGTGCTTGATTCTGAATTATTTCATAAATTTTTAAAGCTTTATTTTTTATGGCATTGGTATTAATTGGAATTCTTTTTTTGATTTTGGTCTTCTACTCATATCATTAGAAACTTTTCCATGTTTTCCATCGTAACATTTCTTACATGTGAAGTTGTACTCATACTCGTCTGCATTCCAGCTGTTACACTTTTCCTAATTAAGTCTTCGTTTTTCTTTATTGTTTTTATTGTTGCTTCATTCATAAAATAAAATTTAGCAACATCTACTATTCTTTCTTTATTTCTTAGACGGTCCAAAATTTCAAATTTTATTTTTAAAGTTATAATTTTTCTCTTCATCTTTGTGTTTTTAATTTTTGCTTTTGCCATAGTAAAACTAATGCTATAAATTAAATAAAAGAATGTTTAAAAACATAATTCTTGGTTCTAGGAAAAATGTCACCGGACAAAATGTCGTGGACAATATATACATACTCAGAGTTTATCCGACAAAATATTTTGTCCCCCTATGGGTATTGGTCGCAAAGGTACTGATCACACTCAACATGTCGCAATGGTATATTATCAACAGCATTTTTACCATGACATTTTGTCCGCGATATTTTGTCCATGACATATTGTCCACGACATTTTGTCCGGCCACCTAATTCTTATTTAGTTACCTACTTAAAATAATTTACAATATAATTAATTGTGAAAACTAATACGAAAATATGAAAAATAAAAAGTTCAAAATGTGTAGGTCAGTGTTTCTTAACCCGTGTTCCGCTGAACATCAGTGTTCCACGATTACGCTTCCAGTGTTCCCCAATTACGCTTCCAGTGTTCCGCGAAAAAAATGACATTTTATCTTTAAATTTGCATTTAAGATACATATCATCAAAAACCTCAATTAATTATTTTATAAGATGATTCAATAAGAAAGCCGTTACACAGATATATAAATATACAAATATAAAAGTGTTTTTATTGCTTTTTATTGTTGCGCGTGGCATTTTCTTTGCTTATAAGAAGGCATTGTTTACGTTTACGACAGATTTATAGTAATTTGTGATTGGTCACTCATTGTGGGCAAGTATTTTTTTGTCAGTGTTCCGCGTAAAATAATTCATGTGAATAATGTTCCGCGCTTTTATATTAATTGAGAACCACTGGTATAGGTAAACAATGATGATATTCGTTCTGTTGTTTAAAATCAATTAATTCATAGACACATAAAATTTTGCTTTAAACACTAAAAGGGGAATTCTCATTTTTTGTGATTTTATTATCATTTTTATTACGGTTTTATTAATCATTTTCTAAATAATTTTTTTTAATTTTGATTTTAAAAACCGTCTATGATCGAAAAAGTGCAAAATGAGTAACGTGTAAAACGAGGGATGGGTGTATTATTTTTATATTGCAAATGGATTTTAATAATC
The DNA here is from genome assembly GCA_959609185.1 of Schmidtea polychroa. Taxonomy (NCBI): domain Eukaryota; kingdom Metazoa; phylum Platyhelminthes; order Tricladida; family Dugesiidae; genus Schmidtea; species Schmidtea polychroa. The sequence goes on along the minus strand of CAUHTR010003791.1, from coordinate 29,491 downwards.
TGCTAATCTAAAACAATGAATAAGAGATAAAAGTATCTCAAAGATTCATTATGAATAACAATATATTTATACGAGACGTAAGTGATTACTTAGCTTTCGTCACGCATCGATATGGATCTGATCCATTCATACACCAATGTATGAATACGCAAGAAGATGCGTTACGCAACATAGCTTGTAATTTTGTAATTTTTAAATTAATTATTCTGCAGTTATAATAATGAAAGTTTTACTTCTAACATTTTAAATGTTTAATATAAGCTACCGAAACTTTGGTATTAGGATATCCATTGAAATAATTACGAATAAATTGAAGATTTAAAAGGTTATTATATCCTACAATATAAACATTTAAACAAATGAAATTAATGAACAATAATCCGTTGATATCTAGGACAAATGTTATAAATTTCAAATTTGGGAAAAATTATAATTTATCATTGCCAATTAATTTTTTAAATCAAGAAAAATATTCTGGGTTTTCATATAATTTATTTTTTTCTGATTTACTTTAATAAATTTGTCCTTGATTGATGGCATTGAATAATATTCTAATTCAATCAATTTTCCCATATTATAAACTTTTTTTAATCAAAATTTAAGAAGTCTTCCCATAATTTGAATTTATTTAATTCTAACAAATTTTCTTAGAAATTTTCTTTTCTGACTTGCAAATTTTTTATAAATTCAATTTTACACAAATTTCATAAGATATGTACTTTCAGATAAAAAAAATAAAAACACAAATTTTACTTTCAAAATTCGCCAATTATGACAATCAATTTAAAACAAAAATTTGTAATTCTGAAATTAAGCGAACATAAACTAAATCATCCATTTGTTGTTTTTTTTGTAATTTTAATGAAAATCAAATCGTCAGTTTTCTTTTAGTTTCATTTTTAACAAGGTTTTAATACTAATTTATATTTATAATACACAATAACAAATATAATATTTTTATTTTAATTCTTTTTGAAAAAATAGTTAAACATATATGGCAATGATTTAACTATAAGAAAGCGCCACTCAAACAATCGTTTTATTATATATTTCGACAGTTTTCCTGTCATCATCAGGTAGGATATAATAACTCTAGAAATTATAGATTTTTGAACACATTTATTAATTATATTAATTATATCAAATTTTTATAAAAATATTTTATTCTTTAGAAATTATAAAAATTATAATTTAAACAATAAAGCATTTTTTAAATTTTAGTAATTAAAAAAAAATTTTAATGTTGAAATTTAATAATTTAATAATTTAATGCAATTTAATAAATTTATAATTATTCACAGTAAGTATTCACTGTATTTTGCACATTCATTTTGGATCCAATGACTTCATCAATAACGCTTCATAGATTACTTCATAGCTCCCAATAATTATCGAAATTTTTTAATAAAATTTTAAAATCTGACATACCTATTTCTCATACAGTCCTTATTGTGCTCACTTTTATTGATCAATGCCTTCGGTTTACAGAGATGACGGGAAGTCTCTCCAATGTATGCGGCATTACACCCATTACATGTAAATCGATAAACGAGATCAGAACACAATTTAACCAGAATTATAGACTTATTAATAAACATATTGCGTACTTTCCATGAAATTTACACAATCTTATAGTTTAAATTTCCCAGCTGCTTGCTTATCATTCTTTTATAATCTATGAGATTGTTTCAATTTCATGTAAAGTACGGAATATAAGTCTATAATATTAATAAGTCTAAAAATCCGTTTGGATTGTATTCTGATATCGTTTATCAATTTAAATTTGCAAATAAATTATTTCATAGTTTAACGAATTCATATACAAAAACACTAATTTCAAGAACATGCAAGTTAAGCAGCCTCTCGGAGTTCCCAGAAATTCCTTTATAAAATGTTTCACTCAATCTTTTGTATGACTCTAAGAATAAAAAGTACAAAAAATGACATGTATCAAAATCCTAATGAACAAACTATTTTCCTTTAAAAGCAAATGCTGCATGAATTTTATTAATTATAAAAACCTTTATGTTTACGGTAAGTTTATGAAACTTGTTATTTTGGAATCGGGAAATTGTTCGTTGTAATAAATTTAACATTGATTTTCTTATTTAATACTAGCTGTGGTACCCGGCGTTGCACGATTTAAAAATAGTAAATAGATTCAAAATAAAGAAATTTATTTCAATTCATTCAATAAAAAAAATAATTTAAAAATTTAATTAAAAAAAAGTATATGTAATTTATATATTTATATCACTTATATATATATATATATATATATATATATATATATATATATATATATATATATATATATATATATATTTCACTTATATCTATTTAAATGTAAAACTTACAACGGCACGCAGCCGGTAAAAAATGGGTCAAATGAAAAATTGAAATAATCCTATTTTATAAACCTAACATGATCTACAACTTTTATTTGTAACATTGTTGCCAAATTCACCTCTTTGGAATATCTACTGTAGTAAATCAAGGTGACTCTGAGTGGGGTTAGGGTACCCTAGAGGTGGTCACCTGGGGTTGAAACATAGTTATGACCTGTCCCAAGTCAAATGATGGTCACATGCCAAATTTCAGCACCCTCGGTCCAACAGTGGGGAATTCTATGGGTAACAAACAAACAAACTTTCATCTTTATATATTAGATAAATCTTTGGCACTGCCTTTTCAAGTGTTTTAAGATTTAAGAATAAGACTGAACTTGCTAATGTAAATTTATTGAAATACAAAGTTTATTATTAACATTCAAATATAAAGCAACACGGCAAATTTCTCAATAATAATATCTATATAATTAATAATTATTTTCGTACATGTTTCACTTTAATTTAAAATAGATTAAAATTTAAAAAATTTACCATTATCCTCACAAAGACATTTATAATAGCACTTGGAAAACATAAATTTTTAAATTAATAAGAAATTTATTCAACATTGCTAAGAATGAATCGGCTTCTTGGAGTCCAGTTTCCTCGAAATTCTTGTTTTTGGAACATCATTGAGAGACTCCAAGAAACAGATTAGAAGAAACACCAATAAACATAAAAAACTACAAATCTCAATCAATATAAGCAAATAAATAAATAAATAAAGTAAGATAATAGGTTCAAGTAATGTAATATAATTAAAATACTATTAAAGGTTTTATTTAATTTTAAAGACAACTAGTAGACGCATTTCCGCAAAAATACCAAGCATTGTGGACATGGGGAAATTATTTTTCAAAAATATCAATATTGTTTTAATTGATTAGACATTTATTTTCTAATCGATAAATCTGTAAAATTGTTATTCCATGATATAATTAATGAATTAAAACAAAATCCTAATGAAATTTACTGCATTTCTTATTTGGTAGCCACAATTAAATTATTGTTTGTCAATATAGTTGCCACCAGGAGCCAGGAGTGAAAATGACTCACGAAAACAATGCAAGTATCTTTCACTTCTCAAACATATTTAGATAGAATTTTTTAGGCAAATATCGTTTTAAGGTGGGCTTGTTTTTCCATTGTCAACACACCTCCTCGATTCGTGGACATCTGGCTGATGGGATTCCGAGATATGTCCAAAAAAAATCCGGCCATATGTCTAAGCTGACACACTGATATTCCCGTATCTACATTAACGAATTGTTTAGAGAAATTTGTAGAAAATGACTCTATTTGTTTTTTACCTGTCGAAATTTGTCAACTGCATTTAGGAATGATTATTCTTTAATTATAAGAAAGAATTTTTGTGAATGTGATGAGGCAAAATCAATTAAAATACTCAAAACCTGTGCAGGTGCCATTTGACCAGTCTAGGAAAATGAAATAAAATATATCTTTATTATGCAAAAAATATTAGTAAATTTTGTTTGTATTTGTAATTAAATTTCAAAAAGTTCGTATATACTACTTTTGTTTTAGATTATTATTATTATTATTATTATTATTATTATTATTATTATTATTATTATTATTATTATTATTATTATTATTATTATTATTATTATTATTATTATTATTATTATTATTATTATTATTATTATTATTATTATTATTATTATTATTATTATTATTATTATTATTATTATTATTATTATTATTATTAAACAAGTAAATGATATAGTAAGTCTTTTGCTGCAAAGTTTGTATTAAATGAAAACATTTTCCAATATATAATTTGAAATTGATAATAAAATTTTATTAAGAATAAAATAATTTAAGTATTACAGCTGTGTCAATATAAATTAATAAATCATATGGAATGTAAGAATTGAAATTTTGTTTTGCATTTAAGAACAAAATATTACGTCTTGCATTACAGATTTATTAATAATTATATGCAAAAATATTAAAAATTATGTTCACAAATATTAATAATTATATTCACAAATATTAAAAAAATATATGCAGAAATATTAAAAATTATATTCCAAGTTATACATTGTTTTTATACAAATTTTTAACCACACGCACTGACGGTATTGGTTTTATGGAACCTCACATTGTCCATCAATACAATAATATTTGGACTGAAAATTTTTTTGGCTTGACATTCGGTTAGAAATTCGGTTTGAATTATGGTTTTATCTTTGATCATTTTTTTAATTCAGTAATATTCAAATTAATATTTATAAGACTTTAGATCAAACCAATACATAAATTACACGATACGGCACACAAAATATCGTGTATTTCCATTGAAAAAGACATCGTAAGAGTTCTGTTTGGAGAAAGAATCCTAAATAAGTTGATCCAACTCTACTTTCAAATAAAATTGTGGTTCGAAGAATATTTGAAGTCCCCGAATGGCCAGAAAATCAGCTTATATAATACTTATATAACATGGAAAACTACTTTGGTATAAGAACTAACTTAGAATGTAGAGTAAAAGGAAAATATATCTATTATTTTAGTAAACAATAAACAAACCGAAAAGAAACAATCCATTTAACATCCAAATACTCAAATTAAATAAAACAGTTTTTTATTATTTCTAAGGCCAAAAATAAATTGAAAAAATTGAAAAATTGAAACATTAAAAAGGCATGAGGGAATATTAACTAGTCATTAAATCAGTACCTAACGAAACAAATTAGACATGAAAAATTGATAGTGAACATTCTTCTCCTGTCAAAATTTTTACAATTTATGAAGAAAAGACTCAATTATTTTTGTCACTAACCAGAGTCTGGGGAATAAATCTCTCAATGTATTAATTCACTTACTTGTTCACGAATACAAAACTAATCAGATGTCCATGGGGAAATCGTGCCTTACTTGCGTCAGAGATCAGGGCTTTAATAATTTAATTACATGCATCAACAGTTTTACATGATATATGTCCCAGTGTCACGCTGAAGGAAAAAAGATGAGAGAATATACGGTTCACTTTTTATATATTGATCATAAATTAATAATAATAATAATAATATATTTATAAAAATTTAATTTAAATAGGAAATTATTTTCTATTTTTTACCAAATATATTTAAAGATTTTAAAATATTTAAATGTAATTTTATTTTAATATAATTTTTATATATTTTTTATTTTAACAATTTATAAACTTTTTTGAAATTAAAATTTAAAAATTATTCCACTTAATAATTTAATACATTCGTAAGCAACAACAATCCACTTACCCACAATTTACCACTCAAACTATTTAAAAACCTGTTGTTGATAAAATTATTGGATCCGAAAATCTATGTGCAACTTGTGTTTTAAATAGGTTTATAATAATAATAATAATAATAATAATAATAATAATAATAATAATAATAATAATAATAATAATAATAATAATAATAATAATAATAATAATAATAATAATAATAATAATAATAATAATAATAATAATAATAATAATAATAATAATAATAATAATAATAATAATAACAAACAATACCATATTGAATAAATAGGCACGAAAATAGCTTGGTAATCCTTATTGTGCTCATCATTATATTTACCAGACATCTGTTTATAGTTTAATGATTCTCAGATTCTCCATGAGATTAACTGTCAGATCTGCTAGTCTTGCTGCTTGTTTTGTGAGATATTGCGATTTATTTTCTGTCAAAAAATGTCACTGACGAGCAGTCTGTTATCTAAGAACCTTCATTTCAAGACAGAACCCATCAATCATTTATTTATAGATAATAAATGAAGCTGAACTTTCATATTTGACAAGATAAAAACAATTATTTGCCAATAATTAGTAATCCCCAATAATGATAATTAGAGCAAGAAATGAAGGAAATTGGAATTTATTTTTTTATTAAATTTAGTCTATTTTTGATCATTTTTAATAAGAAGTTTCTCAAATACGCTTGAGCGGTAGGCTACTGGTTGATCGAATGAATATCTATTATTTGAAGCTTTTTGTTGTATATTTTTGCATGTTATGCTCATGCGATCTTGGTCCATGTCGGTTTTTCATCTGCTAACCTAACTTTCCGCTGCAAACATTAGTTTTAGGTTTTTAAAAATGTCTGAAAAATCGAGAGTATGTTTATTCTTAGGTAATTTTTGTTTTAAATTATGAAATATTTTTCCGGAATAAATATATTCAATTATTTAAAAGTTAATATAAAATTATATGATAAAAGCACACTTATATTCACATCCTATAGCAGCCAAGCTGTAATTGGATGCTCTATTGCAGTGGTTCCCAACACGTGGGACGCTTGAATCATATTGTTATATGTGTGGTATTCGACTTTACACCCGTTTGCGAAATATGACATAGCCTATAATCTAAAAAAAATCAATAAATATATATTATAGGAACACACAAACTTACCTGTGTGTAAAAATTTAATGCTGCGAAAGTTAACATATTTATTATACAGAAATCTAAAAAGTGAGAGAAAATAATTAAGCATACAAACACAGCACACATAATGAAAAATACATACAAAATTAATAGTGTTTTCTTTGTGAAATTAACATTGATTAACATATAATTAACATATTAATATTTTCAAATTATGCACAAAAATTATGCACAAAAAAACTTTTGAATCAGATTCCGACTGCTCTACCTTGAGCTTTAGAGAAAAAGAAGAAAATACATCGTAAGATTTAATTATAAAATAATTTAGAATATAAAATTTCTTTAGATTTACAGATATTGAAGAAGGTCCTTCGACATCTTTGAATTTGCAGGAAAAAAATCGCAAATCGTAAATTTTAATAAATTATTTTAACAAATTAATATTTTCATAGAATTACAGAAAAAGACAAAATTCGAAAGAAGATTACAAAGTATATTTAAATACTCTCAATAAATATTTCGTGATTTTGAAATTTATTGTTTTTTTATGTTTATAGTAAGCGCCCTGGCCCTTTTCTTTAGGACTACACCCCCTTTTAAGGACTCGATTTTTTCAAAAATATTTATTTACAGGTACGCCATCATATTGTCTATTACATACCGGTACAGCATTTTAAAAAGGTTGAGAACCACTGCTTTATTGAAGTCAACAACTTTCACCCTTTGACATGCAATCACCCATCCCACGAACTTATAAAAATGACCATCAGTAGTGCACAAAAACCATTTAGTAAAGCAATAGTCTGATATAAATCTTTAAAGAAAATTGGCATATCCATTACTATTTGTTTTATATTTTATATTTAAGATGATAAATTTATTTCTCGCTAGAGATAGTAAATAGCCGGAACAATATGTCCATGCCCCTTTCATTTATATGATACTATTTATTATGATGTTTCATATCGAATACTTTTCTATGTTTCATTTATCTACATTTTTAAAGATTTTTTGAACAATATTTTATTTTATTTTAAATGCGAATTTTCGGCATCACCTTTTACAAATGTTAAAGATTTCTCGTTAACAAAAAAAGACAATATTAATTTGAAGTCTAGAAAAGTATGAAAATAAGAGAAATTGAAGTTAAAGATCAATGGTAAAGAAAATCATTTGAGGCGTTTTGCCCGTGCCCAATGATTTAAAGACCTAGACCTAAATATGCCAAATTTCATTTCATAAACTTTCATACTCGACATAGAACTGAGAGATGTCTTGGAAACATTTAGGGAGTATGCGTCTAGGCAATTACTTTATTGAACTAAACTCAGAACATTTACAACAAAATAAAGCCCATTGGGCTAAAATTGAAATATTTTCATTTTCAAAACATAGGTGAAACACTCTAAATTACAATATATAAATATATGATTATTGGATGGTAAATGGGAAGCTATTTAGTCGTTAATGATTTCAATAGTTAAAATTGAGTAGACTCAGTCTAAGGAGTGTAGAGTGTAATAAAGTGCTCACCATGGAGCTAGTGATCAAATCAATATACTAATTATATTTAATCTACTTTTAATATGTTTGTTAGGATATTATAGTAGATATTTACTCTAGATCAGTGATGGCAAATCAAGAGCAAGTGTAAGGCACAGAAAGAAATTTTTGTGGCACGCGGCGACATTGTTCACAAAATTTAGTTGCAATTTATTTGACATTTATATGTATCGTGATTCGTGAATATACCTTCTTCACCGGTTAAATTTGCCATTGTATGAGGGCACTCAGCAAAATTAACCCAAAGATTTTTGAAGATTTTGGACTCACTTTAGATTTGTCATCACAGCTCAATTTGGCAATCCCGTTCTTAAAAAGAGAGGGAAAAGAATATGCAATTTTACTTTCAATTGATAGCAACAGTATGTAAATTTATCATCTCGTCTTTTTTCCTTAAAATTTTTAAATTCTACTGAATTGGTTATGGTAATGCTCGAGTATTCTTATTTCATCTCATTTTCAAGGTGTCCCATGTTCATGTTTGCTTGAAATTTTTAATCTTTCAACAGCCGATAATGATGTTAGAGTCTTCATTTCATTCTTATTCCTTGAATTCTTTTTCCCTTTTAGCATCGACCGAATCATTATTCGAATGTTGTGTTTATAACAAGTTACGTCACCAGAACTTTTTTGTATAATAATTTAATAAAAAGAAAGGAAGTTTTCTTTAAATGTGACATTTTTAACTGGCAAATTTGCAGGAAGTAATTCAAATAGATTCTGGAGTACTTGGTAGTTGAGGGGTTTTCTCTTTGCCATCTGATACTAAATGAAAAAATATTTGAAATTCCATTTTGGCACAATTGACAACTAATTTTTATAAATAATTCCGCTACTGACAGTTTAAATATAAAGTTATTATTATTATTATTATTATTATTATTATTATTATTATTATTATTATTATTATTATTATTATTATTATTATTATTATTATTATTATTATTATTATTATTATTATTATTATTATTATTATTATTATTATTATTATTATTATTATTATTATTATTATTATTATTATTATTATTATTATTAGTTTCTTTAAATACACATAAATAATATTTATGAAAGTAATTAAAGATTTTTCAAATATCTTTAAGAATTAATTTAAAGAAAAGAGCTTTTAGACGATGTATTAAATGAAAGAAAAAATATCAAATAGAAATTTCAAATCGGATATTCATTTCAATTTAAAAGGATTAGAAAATATACTCTGTTTATTCAGCCTCAGTGAATCTCATTAAAACGAGGCAGCCCTGCGTTGTGGTCATTTAATTTTTAATCTCTGAACAATGTCGTGATAAAGTGAAACCTTAGCAACGGGCTATAGCGTGTTCGGGAGCGCGTTGAAGAGGAAACATCCAGGTGGTCTTCGTGTCTAATTAACGACGTTTCTTTCTCATCAGTGAAGACAACAGGAGTCCGAGTCTATCGAGTATGCTACACTCCTGGACACTGGGCAACGTAATCAATGGGGATAATTACTGAGGTGCATGAGTAGAGGTTCGTTTGTTTTTCATGATACGAGGCACTGGAAATTGTTGTAATTATCTTTCGATTGCAGTCACATTGGGACGGTAAATGAGCATTGATCTATCTTTTATTTCCTGATTTAAATTACATTTCTTCTGATTTTTCTTTTGGTGGTTTATGGAATTTTTTTGTAAATTATTCTTTTGCTTCTTTTAATTACCTTCTGTTTATTAAATTTACTTTTTTTTTGTTATTTAATATCGATTGATTTTTGTTTGTAATTTCAAACCAAGAAAAATTTCTTGAATTTATGAAAATGAAATTATTTTCTTTTATTTTGAAAAAATATTAATATATATATATATATATATATATATATATATATATATATATATATATATATATATATATATATATATATATATATATGTGTGTGTGTGTGTGTGTGTGTGTGAAATTAATAAATTGGATTATTTAAATTTATTATTAATATTAACATATATTATTATTATTATTATTATTATTATTATTATTATTATTATTCAAATAAACTCGGTAAAAATTTTATTAATAAAAATCGCCATTCGTACATCTTTTTCACTATATATTTCGATAGCATCACTATCATCATCAGGTTACCTACATTCACAATGGATGAATATATATACTATATTGATAATATATAAACAAGTTATAAAATATATAAATTTTAAATTATAAATAAAAATTTTTAATAATCAATTATATTTAAACTTTTAAAATTATTAAGTATATTATTTTAATTATTTTTTTTAATTATTTAACATAACTATAATTAATATCCATACAAAATTAATACATAATTAATACATATAAAAACTTAATTAAAAACATTCAACACACAAGTATTCACTGCATTCTGCACATTGATTTTATGATTAAAAGTTCTTATCAAAAATGCTTCACATATCACACGCTCAAAACAATTATCAAAATTTTTTGATAAGATTTTAAAATCAGACATTCCTAATTTTCTCATACATACTTTATTGTGATTCTTAATATTGGACACTCCCTTCGGTCGACAGTGTTCTTGAACTCGAGTACAGAGATGACGGGAAGTCTCTCCAGTGTATGTGCCATTACACCCATTACATGTGAATTGATAAACGAGATCCGAACACAATCCAAGCGGCGTTTGAGATTTGCTAACAAACATACTACGTACTTTGCACGATTTTGAAACAATTCTATAATTCAATGTACCCAACTGTTTACCAATCTTTCTTTAAAAATCTTTATATCCTTCAGAATACGGCAATACCATCGTATATTTTGGCTCATCTTGTTTGTTAGTATCAATATTCATATTCACTACATCATTCGACATATCAGTCAATTCTCATTCATTTATACTATGATCCTTAGCATTATTCATACATTTCAACAGTTACTTTTAACGATAATAATAAAAACCGTTTTGAGTAGCCATTCTTCACCAGTAATTCAACTAATTTATCTACACTTTTTACTGAATTTTTGAAAGTGGAAGATAAGCACCATGATCGATAAACCAATGCTTTCACCATGTTTCTTTTATATTTAAATTCACAAAAATTCTCTGGGGTAGTATTTTGTTAGTTTTCTGTAAAGTTCAGTCTCATATTGTTCATCTTTACGTTTAATTAACAAGTCAAGAAATGCTATGGATGAATCCTTCTCAGTTTCACATGTGAATTTAATGTTCTTATTCAATCCATTCATGTAATGCAAAAATGGTTTCACATGTTCCTTATTTTTAAATATTAGAAAAATATCATCAACATACCTTTTATACACAATTGGTTTTTCATATTAAAAAGAAGCAATTTTCTTTTCTAAACAGGCCAAAAATATTGACGCCATTGTTGGTGCTAAAGGCGAACCCATTGCCACTCCATCAATTTTTTCATACCATTCATTATTAAAAAGAAAATTTACTTTGGAAGTTGCAAGCTCTAAAAGCTTTCTAAATGCATTTCCATCACACATATTATGCGCATTAATATTTTCATTCCATAATTCACAACATAAATAGATTGTTTCTTTCAGCGGGACATTAGTAAATAAACTACATACATCAAACGAAACCAAATACCCATTAACATTATTTTTATTCAATTGTCCTATACATGATGCAAATTCAAAACTGTCCTTACATTCAAACTCAGATTTTATTAAGGGTTTTAATAATCCATCCAAATACTTCGCTATTTTATACTGAGCTGTTCCGACCATAGATAAAACAGGTCTCGTGGGAACTCCGTCTTTATGCACTTTTGGAAGTCCGTATAATTTAGCTGGCTGTGAACCTTTTGCATGAATTAATTTTGCTATTTCTTCATCAATATGATTATTCTTAACCAAATCACACAACATAGTATTCAAAATCACTTCATCCTTTAGAGGTGGCAATCTCCCTTTTTTTCGAAACTTATCGATTTTTGAAAATTGAGAACCTGAGAGTACTTCATTTAATTTATTCACATAAACATCGTGGTATAAAATTACAAATTCATTTCCTTTATCATATATACAAACATTAATATCTTTCTTGGCTAAGTTCTTCAGTACCAAAAAATCCTTAATATTCTGTTTTTTATTTTTATCAACATACTCAATCGTACTTGTACTCAGCATACTTTTTACCGTAAGTAGATCAATATCCTTCTTTGACTTACATATATTATAATAAACACATTCAATTTTTGCACCCAATTTATTTTCATCGATCCTACTTTTAATGCAATGGTTGGGACCATATTTTAAAATACGTAACTCTTCATTAGACAGAACAATCTTACTCATATTAATCAGTATTTTCAACATTAAATTTAGAAACACCAAATGATTTCCTCAAGTTCAATATTTTTTTTAACATGCGAATCGCTTTTAGATTTTAACAATGAAATAGAATTTTTAATACACCATTCAATACAAACTTGCAAACAAAATTCATTAGTTATGTTAAGCAACGACAATCCAATTGAACATAGTTTTTCATCAAAGGACTCCGTATCTTTTCTGTTTCCAACATTCTTCTAAGCGTTCTTTGATGTATTAATTGGATATCTTTATTTGAAAGACAATCACTAAGCTTCATTTTAAAAATAAAGGAAGGACCGAAGGGAGTGTCCAATATTAAGAATCACAATAAAGTATGTATGAGAGAATTAGGAATGTCTGATTTTAAAATCATATCAAAAAATTTTGATAATTGTTTTGAGCGTGTGATATGTGAAGCATTATTGATAAGAACTTTTAATCCTAAAATCAATGTGCAGAATGCAGTGAATACTTGTGTGTTGAATGTTTTTAATTAAGTTTTTATATGTATTAATTATGTATTAATTTTGTATGTATATTAATTATAGTTATGTTAAATAATTAAAAAAAATAATTAAAATAATATACTTAATAATTTTAAAAGTTTAAATATAATTGATTATTAAAAATTGTTTTTTGAACGATGAGGAAAGTGAAATGATGAAAATAGTGAAAGAAAATGGAAAGTAACCAGTGGTAATTTAAAATTTAGAGATTTGGTTGTTAAAGTTATGGCTAATATCAAATAAAAAATATGACAATTATGCAGTAAATAGAGTTCAAATAAAATAATTAAATAAAATGTGTAAATAATGTAAAATTGGGCAATGAGAATAGTCTTCGTAAAATGAATGACAAATTGATTTATTCTATAAAAAAAGTTTATTAAACTTAAAAATATACAAAAATGACTAAGAATATTTATTGAAATATATACTTGAAATAATATTCTTTTTTCTAAGTATTTTTTCAATAAAATATCATTTTTTTAATATATACTCCCTCTGTCCAAAAATGATAGTCCAGTTGCATTTTAGCCTTTTTCCCAAAATGATTGTCAATAGAGAATATAAAAAATTGAACGGTTTTGTAAAACCTTTTACAGTAAAAACACATTAAATAATTTTATTTTATTGATTGAACAAATAACAAAACTGCATTTTAAGTATCACTGTTGCGTATATAAAATTACGATTTAAATTCAAACTGGACTATCATTTTTGGACAGAGGGAGTATTTCATTAACATAGAATGTTATTATTTACGTTATATTACGCTCTATATATTTTATAATAAATATTAAAAATAAAAAAACTTATAATAAATTTCATCTAATGTTTTTTTCTGTATTGATTTCAAATTTTAATATTATTAATTACTATATTATAAGATATTACATTTATAGGTTTAAAATTAAAATATTTCACTAAAATTACTGAATATTATGTTAAATCTCAGTTTAAATAAGTAAACTAAATGATTGTGGTTGAGAGTGCACTAAATATGTATTAAATAGTAAACATTGGTTTATAATCAAAAACTAATCTAAAATAAATGGAATAATGACTAAATAAAGCATAATTTTGATTGATATTTAAAACAAAAGCCCTTTCATTATTATTTTTTTATTTAATGTGAAATATTATGAAAATAATAAAAAATATTAGTTCATGGACAACATGCCATTAGGGAAATAAAATATTTGAAATACACATAATATTTTTTTCTTCTACTTACAATTTATAAATAACCTATTTTTTTAAAAGTAAATTTTCAAAAAAAATTAATGTTAGTTGCATTATTTTTATCGTGTACTGAATTTTCACATAAATTAGTAAAAATGTATTTATGTTTATTTCAATTTAATTTATTTTCTATAAAATATTGAAAGTCAATAAAGAAACAACAAATGATAAAATAGGACCTGAGAGTCTTTTAAAAATCCTTTTAATAATTTCAGAACTGAAGACTCAGTTTTTATTCTTAATAAGACTATTGGAAGTAGCAAGATAGCATTTTCACCAAATTGAGTTACAGATCACAGACCTAAAAAATATTAGAGTTTAAAAACCAATTTAGAAAATTCAGAAAAAAGGCTAATTTGGGCATAAATTAGAAATGGTCGGAATAATATTACTGCAACAAGTAAGATCAAATTATCTTTAAAAAATGGAATGGCCTTCGCGATTTTAACAGTTTTTTGATTGACGTATTTTTGTGAACAAACGTTCTCTAATATTAATTTAATAAAAATAAATAAATAGGTCAGTTGAATGATTTTAGCTTGAAAAGTTGTTTAAAATTTCAAAACACCTTCCTAATTTAAACAACTTTTTGAAGCAACAGAAACACAAAAAATCTCATTGAAGTCAATTTGTTATTAATTTATTTGAAAATAATTTCTTTTTTACATTACTCGTTAATAGTAATTTTTATTGAAGTATAATTAATTTGGTATTGTTTTCTTATTTTCATTTGTGTTCTTTAATGTTTTGTTTATTTTTACCAATTGTTGTGATATTTAAAAAAATAAATGTTAAATAAAATAAAAGATTTCAGAAACACGTCATTTTAATCCACCCATTTGTATCTTATCTTTAGCTGCTCACCTCTTTTTGATTGGGATGTTTAGAAAAAGGCTCTTTACATAAAAATGTTGCCGATCTCCAGGCCCGTTCAAAAGTGGAGGGCAAAGGAGGAAGAATTCCCTGGACTTGGAGTACACATATTAAGTGGTCCTTATAAAGATGACCAAAGTTTAAATTAACAACAGAATAGTTAGCTCCTTCAAAATAAACACTTTTAAAATAAAATAGTGAATGCTCCTTCCATGGTTTATTTGATACACGTAGTCAGCAAGAATAGATGCTGTAAAATCATTTATAAATAATTTAGGAGAATTACAAAAACACTAGAACTACCAGGTTTTGAACTATACCTATTTTTACCAATGCCAGTCAAAATGACTGGTTAATTAATACTATGAAAATGGCTTTGCTAATCATTAATTATGTGAACTGGCTATTTGTAAACTACAATAAATATTTAAATTTTTCCACTTTTTTCAATTTTGACTGATTTGTGTTTTGTACTCAGTAAAATTACCTTCTTTGTTAGCTTGCTTTTATAAATTGTGAGAAGCATTCCTTCGGGTTTGTATAAAGATGTTGAGAAACGAGGCATGTTATGTATTTTTTGTTTTGCAAATTTTGGTAATTCGTTTCTGTTGGCGTGTATAGTTTCAATTATTGAAGCTTTTTAAGCTAACAGTTTAGATGCTATTGGTAAACTTGTAAACACATCGTTCTTTTATAATATACAGCTCCATAAGTTTTAGCACAACATATTCACCTAGAGGAACTGATGATTCTCGTATCTTGTCTTTTGCGAGCAATGGAAACCCATTTATAATATATTTACTTTTGACATCTGAAGCCAGCCAAAATTTTATGCCAAATTTATTCCACGCAAATGGGCATATATTGGGTGAATCCACATCTAGCACTATTAGGAATAGTTGTTCATCAACGGTAGCATTTTCTCCTGGTTTATAACAGTTTGGCTGTTTTGTATGAATTTGTTCCATACTGTTGATATCAACGCGAATTTATATCTGTTTGTAATCTTTGACTTCTTATACTTTTCTTATCAAAACGAAGAAATAGCAAAATTTCTGTGAAATCATTTTTACTTATCACTGCACTAAAAAATCTTGACCCCATTGCTTATTCCATTAATAATAAACCTTCAGGTTTCTGCTTCATATGCTCCACAAGCATGTAGAATCCCAATGAAAGCTAGCAATTTGGATTTTGTAACTATCCATGTATCTCTTAAGACTCTAGAGGCTCCTTCTTCTGTACAAGTTCTTATATATTCTACAATTGAGTCATCTATTATCAGTGAAAATGTGGTGCTAACTACACCTTTCATAATATTTATTTTTGCATACATCTTTGAAAATAGATTGAATTGGTTTTCTTTCACTGCTAGAACCAGCTTGTAATTTTTCCCAAATTGTACCATCTGTTGCGATTTCCTTATGATCGTCTTGTCTATCTTCATCATTTTCGTCCTCAGATCTTGAGAGTTGTGTTTCTTTTTCTTTTATGAATATTCAAAATATTTTCATAATCACTATCATTTCTGTATCAGTAGACTCGCCGGTAACCTCTTCATCGATAAAAGCACTATTATTTATGGTCTCAAAAGATATATTATCTTTACCACATGATCCACCTTCACTATCATACAGGTCATCGTCTTCCATCAGAATATTCCATAGGAATGTCATTTATTTTCCCTAATAATGTGGTTTTTTTTTCAGTTTATCCATTTTGTGAGATCGAATTTTTTGTGAAAATAATAAGGTCTAACTAATTTTTATTTCTCTTACCTCAAATATATCAATATATGATATCAATATCAAAGTTGTTTATGTTTATTGTCGCCGGCTACGCATTTATTAATAATAATAATAATAATAATAATAATAATAATAATAATAATAATAATAATAATAATAATAATAATAATAATAATAATAATAATAATAATAATAATAATAATAATAATAATAATAATAATAATAATAATAATAATAATAATAATTAATAATAATACTTAAAATATAATAATAATAGTTTATTGTTAATAATCGCATTTCAGCAGACTTAATGGTTTCTTAGATGCTGATCATTAGAAATGTATCCAAACAAAAACATGTATCACAATTTTAAAACATAAAAAATTTCCAAAACTTTGGCTGGATTATCAATACCAGGGGTCAGTAACCTACGGCACGCGAAGTGATTTAATGAAATTTACTAATAATGATAAAAATCAAGAGAAAAATACTTTTAAGAATGTTCCAAAGCCCAGTGTGTAATTCTGCACAAATATTTCGTACCTACATAATATATAATGCGATATCGAGCCCCTCTGCGCATGCTGTGAAAAGATTGCCAGATCATGCGATTTATCACAAAAGTACCTCGTATAAGTTGGTAAGGCCGGGATTACACTATCAAAGATTTGATAACAGTTCTTTTATAAAATATCTTTGTAAAATAAATTTGGCTATATTCATAAAAGTTTTCTTTATAAAAGGTTTAAATGAAATGCCTTTATTAAAGTTAACTACATTCGATCATATTTGTTAAAGATCTTTGATAATGTAATGACGGCCTAAATCTGGTCAAATTTGACCTGGTCTCATGAGATCAGTTTCGAAAGTGAGGTGGATGTTAACGTATTGTGACCAGTCATTTATTGTTTAGCTTTATAAATTGTATTTAGATTAAATAGTAAATAAGTTTAGTTAATTTCATTTTTACTGCCATATTATTGACTCAAATATTAAACTTGTTCTATTATTTAAATTTTAAATACCCATTATGGCGTGTTCCAAAAAAATGAAGTTTTAATTCGCCAATTTCAGTCTTCTTGGAACACATATTACGGGTTTATTTTAAAAAATGATCGTACTATTTAGCGCCTTAGGTTGGGAAACTGTTGTAACCAGAACGTTAAGTGTAAAGCTCATTTTGAAACAAAACACAAAGGTGTGAGGCAGAAAAAATGAATCTATTAAAAATGCTGCGGCTCGCTATGAGAAGCAAACAAACGTTTTTGTAAACATGATCGGTAGAAAAAATCAAGCAACTGAAGCTAGCTACGAAATCTCAGTGTATTGCAAATTTCGGAAACCCATTTACAGACGGTGATTATATTAAAGAGATTTTCCTCAAGTGCTCTGAAGTGCTGTTTGATGATCTTCCCAATAAAAACATAATTATTTCAAGGATAAAAGAAATGCCTACTTCTGCTAGGACGGTTGAGAGACACATTACAGAAATGGGTCAGAATATAAAAGAACAGCACACTGATGCTTTAAGGAATGCTAGCGTTCTGAATGTGGCACTTGATGAGATATAAACGGGATACTACGTTTGGCAATTGTAACTAGACACAGTGATACTGAAATGCGTAAGGAATTATGTTGTCTCGAATATATGCATGGTAATACAACGAGAAAAGATATTTTAAAAACGTTTATCGATCATTTTGAAGAAAGAGGAATTGACATCAAGAAGATATTTGCTGTTACGACAGATGGTGCTCCTGCCATGGTAGGTAGGCTAAATGGATTCGTCAATTTACTTGAAGAAAAAATTGGCCACCCAATTTTAAAGTTTCATTGTATTATTCACCAAGAGAATATTTGTGCAAAGATTTCAAAAACCGATCTTAACAAGGTTATGTCAAACGTATCTAAAATTGTAAATTTTCTTGTGGCACGCTCATCTCTAACAAAAAGACAGTTCGAAGCTTTGTTCATAATTCTGTGTCCCAAATTTATCATGAAAATTGTTCTATTAACTACTGTAACAGTTGACAATGCTAAATTTAATTTATTTATTGAAATTAAGTTTCAGCAATGTTTTTACTAATAATACTTATAAATATATCATCAAATTTATTGTGAAAAACATTCAAAAAGTCAAAAATAATACATTAAAAATCAAGTGATAATATCGAAGAATATAAAATAAATTCATTTAAGACACGATAATAAATATTTATCAATAAATAATTTAGCTGCATTTTCTCGAGCCAGATCTCTACTTTCATCAGACCCCTCTACAATTTCCAAATCCTTATTCATCAACACACACACATAGATGCCACCGTCTTTATTCTTGTATTGCGGTTCAATTGGAATGTTTTCTTGACGGAAAAGTCTATTTACGATGCTCCAATTTGTCGAAGTTTCGTTGGCTTCATGATATTTCTGAGCATCTCTTGCGATTTTTTGATATTTCTTCGATAAATCTAAAGAGTTTTTTATTGAGGTTTCTTTTAATTTTCTTGGTTTTATCTAAAAACAAAGTATTAGGGAGAAAAATCTTTGATAAAACAGAAAACTTTCGATTACCGAGGGACACTTGAATAGAGATTATAAAATATACGGATAAGTTAAATTACATTCCAAAACACTTCTTAAAATTTGGTGTAAATCTAAGGTTGTCAGATAGTTTTTAAGCAGAAAGCAGTACAAAGGAAGAAAAATAAGGATTATCATGCTTTACAAAAATTTTAAGTATGAAAAAATTTATTTCAATATTTTTATTTTTAATTATGAATGAATGAATTTTTCTCAATAATGTATCATTTCTTTTAAAAAATTACAAAGGTCCTTCACATGGATACTGGATATTCACCTTCACTAAAGTCACTTCTGATAAGATTTATATGTTTAATCTCGATTTGTCACTACTCTAGAAATCCTTAATAATTGAAAGTACTCCTTAAACTGTAGCAACCCGATAAGCACATTAATAAATTCAATAAGTAATTTAAAATCGTTTATAAGAATTTGTTTATTTCTACCCAACAAAAGTTAACATCTATTTTATTTTTATTCCGTAGAACAACACATATTTACTAGTCTTCATTTAAAAATGCATTGTAATTTCCTATCGCATAATAAATTGCCTGCAAATCTCTTCCCAATCAAATTTATATTCTTTCTATCTCGTCATTCTCTTTGAAAATCCATATAATCAAAGCTATATAAAAATATATTGTAAATTACTTTCTTCTGCTTTTCATGGTTTCTTAATATTTGAGTTGTACAAATGACTTAAGAAATAGAATTCAAATAAGTTTAAATGAAATTATTAAAAATTAAAAAATTAAAAACTTTCGAAGAAAAAGTTAGGATCAAGTAGCAAATGAAAAGATTAAGACAAAACCAATAATTTAAAATTGACAAGATGGTGACAGAAGTATTAGTTGTAAGAAAACACTTTAATTAATAATTTGATTAAAATTATGTTAGCATTGAGAAAACCAAGTAGTCGAGTTTGACATGGTTATTTATTCAAAGATAGTACTGAAAATCAGGAAGGATTGTTGATCTGACTTATAGAACTCAAATTATTAACCATTAAATGCCCATAAGCTTAGATTTAAGGTTTGTACAAAGCATCAGTTTAAACCGTATCAACCATGAACACAAAAAAACATTGGTTTGCACGATAATTTTCCATATTTATAGAAAGAAAAAACTGGTTTTATTTTTTAAGATTCTGCCGTATTAAGTGTCATCATACAAAAGCAAAGATAAACAGTTATTGCCACCAGATACATGTGCATCGGTGCATAATAATTGAAATTGAGAAGTTTGAGGAGTTTTAAAAGCATCCTTCATTCATAAAAGAAAGTTTACTATTTAAAGGTCAATTTGATAGAAATTTATTTGTGTATTTGTTCGTAAAAATAAAATCGTCTTTTGGTGGATATTTTATTATTTATTAAAGAACGTACGGGTTCTGTCAATGAAACAATTTCTTTCACAATTTTGTTGATAAAGAGAGATTCGTGACAAATCAAATATTAGTTTCGCATAGCTGATTAATAAACATTGATAATGTCAGATAAAAATTTTAAATAAAGCTAAAATTTTTTCCATAGAGATACAAAGAATAGAATACTAGGTAACTTACCTAAAGTGTATGTAAAGAATAATTGAATAGGCCACAACTATTTACGCTGAAATGAGAATTTTTGTATAAATTTTTGTATTTTACTCTCATTTATTATTTATTCACAGTAATGTTTAAAGAAGAAATGAATTTTCATAATGCATTATAAAATAATACGGTGACAACACAGTGATTTGTATAGCATCACCTTTCTACGGATGCCGCTGTCAAAACTTTTAATAAGTTGCTGTGCTAATATTTAGCGGACATCATATGGTAAAATAGGTGTTTCCAGCTGGGATCAATCTCCTCCAGTGACATTTTTTTTAAATATTGAGCAATAAATTTCAAAATCAAGACAAAATTAGGATTTTAAGTTAGTGTGGAAAGCTTTTTCTAAATGTCACATGCATTCATTGTACGATATATTGTAGTGACTAGCCTCAAGGTACTTATAGCTATATTATGGGATTTAGAAATAGACAATTGAAATTGTAAATTCTGTCGAACGAAAATGCTTTCAAGCAGTATATCAAGAATCTGTAAAACTTAACAGGTTATTGATCCTAGGATGAGCCTAAATTATCCTTTGAAGTTCAACGTAAAATGAAACTTTTCCTTGAAAATGATGAATGTATTTATGAAAATTTGTCACTAATTCTTGTTATTAGTGATAAAAACATTGAAATTTTGCAGATCTGAACAGCACGGAAAAAAGATTTGAGCCAACACCTTACTGAATTCAGTGATTATGTCATAAGTGCAAAATCCATTCAAATGGCTAGTTGAAAAAGTTTCTGGTTCTTTTCAATTTGAATTTTGAGAACTGAATATTGATTCAAAGACATTTGCTGCATTCAATGAAAAATCGATCATTGAATTTCAGCCCCTAATGTGTGATTCATACTTAAAAAGACACAGAAATAGTTTTGTCCCTTTTCCAGTCATTTTGCTGTAAGCCGGGTTTCCTATATTTTTTGCAAATAAATATAAAGTAACGAAGTAGACTGAAAGTTTAAAATGATTTCTGTAGGAAACAAGCCATTTTATGAACTGCCAGACCCACCAAAACGTGGCAAATATACATTGGAAGCATGTATGGCAAATTATATCTAAAGCATATCTAAATTATATCTAAAGGAGCACCTAGATTCTGTGAATAATCCATAGGTCATCGAGTATCTTATTACATCATTTAATAGTTATTATAAGACTAAAAAAGAAATTATTTAAAACTCGTTAAAAATGAAAATTTAGTACATGAGTAATGAGACAAAAAAATTAATTGAAATTATTAAATAACTATGTAAAATTGCCAGACAAATTCTTCAACTTCGTACAATAAAATATATTTATTTATTTTGCAATTAATTAAGATCTAAAACAATTCCGTTGAAATTGTCGAATGCTAAATTTTAATGAAAAATTGACAAATTACCTGATCAAAGGGTTTACCGTTTAAAATATATATCAGGGGTGGACAAAAGCGGCTCTTAAAACCGCATGCGGATCTTTGATGAGCTGTGTGGCTCCCATTGAGATCTGATAACAATATGTTGTGGCTCTTTGTAACAGAGGGAAAACCTGTATTTGGCTCTCGAGGACCTCATGCGTACCCACCCCTGATATATATGGTGAATTAATACATAATGGGGAAATAATAAAAATTAAATCAGATTGATTCAAAAGATACAGTTGAAAATTTTAAGTCTTCAAAAGGAATATAAGCTCTTCATTTAAATAAACAAGCAATTATTGTGGAAAAACAGAGACCGATTCCAAAAATATATAGTAAATTGTGCGATCTATAGACCTTGTGTATGCCTAGGGAAATTGTTTGCACCTTTTGATTGACAGCTATAAACAGTGTCCATAAAGATATTCGATCTTTTGTAAAATGCACAAGACTTGTTGTGGTAATTTTGTTTTTTATTAATTATATTGTTAAAATTTTTATATATAATTATTAACAACCGTGTAAATTAAACAATCACTAAGAGTAATAAAGATTCATTATCATAACAATATCAGTCGCTACCAAATAATAAAGCTGTATGTTTATTAATAAATTATATTAGGTGTTATATAAATTAATTTAATTCAAATATCATTAGGTCTGATAATATAATAACTGGATCAGTGACTATTCAATTCTTTTAGTTCAAAAAACGATCATTGTCGATCAAATGTCACAAGCACCTTTCGAGAAATTATCGTTTAGATAGATTTGATCAATTTTCATAATTGTTTAGAGACGTTTAATAAGTACCAGGAATATCCCATAAAATAAATTAGTACTAATTAGTATTATCTTTGATTACAAAAATATAGTTTGTTTTAGTATTCACTCGTATAGCAGCGTGGGACAGCACTGTTTAAAATTATTTGTCAAATTATACTACATCCTATCGAGTATAGAGGTGTGATAAAATTCTTTGTTTTGCGTGGTGATAACTGTCAGCAAATATGGTATCAATTGCAAACCACTTATCGCAATATGTCTCAATCGTTCCACAATCTAAAATTAGATTAGCCAATTTAAACACGATCCATATGCAGTGTTTGATGATAAAAAGTTTGTGAAATTTCCAGCTAAGAGAGGAATTTTTGCAAATTGTGAAGGATGAACGTGAGTACCAAAAATGTGTATACTACTCTAAATGAATATGGAAAACGGAGATTGGCATCCAGGTTCCTCCAATGTTTTCTTTCCTCTGAAATGTGTGAAAACAAGAGGGTATGCTGCTAGTAAAACAATATCAATTTTTGATGAAAATGTTAACTAATTGATCAAATTAATTTAGAAAAGTCAAACGGATTATTTTCTAATGAAATTACAAATTTTCATGGTAACATACTAACAAAAGATATTAAGAAAATGATTGCATTATCTGAATCATGTTGACCAAAAGGTACTTTTATACAGGACCCATTTCAAGAAAACCGCAGGCTTTCTAAGGAAATTTATAAAACTACTACAAAATATGGATCTATAGAAATAATGTGGCTTTGCTATTCCCCGAAACTTGAGCCTTGTTGGATTTTCTCAGAAAAGCGAAAGTTAAAGTATTACTGGCGACATTATGGTGCCAAAGATTGGCGTGGTCTTTATTAAAAAAATTAAAATTCACCAAAATAGCCAACATATATTTGCTTGTTGTATTTATAGAAAATGGCGACACAATGAAACAGTTGATAAAGATATAGAAAAAAAAAAGATACAAATAAAAATTTTGAATGCAAATCTTAGAGTGGATAGTAAATATAATATTCTCACTTAGTAAAAATTCAATGGTTTTTCATGGTCATCGTGAATCATTCGCCAATAAATATAATAACAATTTTTAAAGCTATCAAATTTTAAATAAAGTTGTATGTTACTTTTTATGTGTAATTTATGGGGATTATTAAGATATTTAATTTTTGAACGGAAATTATTATTAAATTATTATTATATAGTTATTAACAAAATTAAAATTCGAAAATTGAATTCAAAAAATTAATAACTCCATGAGAAAAGATAACAACATATAAATAACATAGGAAAAATAATGATTGCAACAACCTTGAAATAAAATCGACAAAACTACAAAAGAATAAAAGACGAAGATTCTAATAAATATCACTGTAATGTGTTGTAATTCCTTATTTTTTTTTGTTAGTTGTATGGTTCGAATGTGAATTACAATCTCACACGTTGCACGTGGAGAAGAATTTGTTGGATACTTATTTTTTTTATTAAAAAAAAACTATATAGCGATAATTTACCTTGGTGAATTATCGCTATAGAAAATAGATTTAAAAAAAATTTAAGAATTAAAAAATCAATACGAAGAATTAACTGAAAGTTTGCATCAAAATTAACTATCCTATTATCTATCCGATTATCTAATCTATTATCCTCCTATTCAATTTTGAAATCCAAGATCAACTAATTATCTTCGAGGATTTAGAACACTGTAAAGAATCCCAATTTTATTCCGAAAATCATCAAGTCATTATTTGTTAAATTGTATCATATAATTATAGTTATATCATATATTTTTATTCGGAATAATACATATATAACATAGGGATATAATATATATAACATCATATAATTGTAGTTATATCATATAATTTTTATTCAGAACAATACATATATAACATAGAGATATAATATATATAACATCGCTGGATAACCCTACAATCACAAATAAAGGAAAACAAAAGATATCCGAAACCAAAATATCCTTCGGATTAATCTATATTCGAAACTAAAGTAAAACAAAATATCCCTTCGGATTAATCTATATTCAGAACTAAAAAAAATACCCTGAGAACTAAATTATATTCGAAACAAAGTCTATATCGGAGATCTCGATATAAGTGCGTATTATATTTTTTATCTTACTAAAAAAAGTTGTTATTGTTTGATTATTTGTATTTTATTATTTCTACACTCGGATACATACACTCATCACGGCAGTCCCAACACAAGTTTTAAAGGTGACTCTGCCGGGCTCTACAGATTTCTCCCGTATAACATAATATACATTGCCTTTCAACACATTTAAGAATTAGTCTTACTACTGATAATAATAGATAACCGTTTTATACAATTATAATGGATACAAAATATAACTAAAAAAGATCAGCTCAGTCAAGTGTTTAGATGTCAAAATTATTAAAAATGAAAAAGATAATATAATGAAAGCTCTATCCGACTTATCGATAACAAGTAAAAAATGTGAAGAACGCGAAATGCATCAAGGAAAAAATTTTATTACTTTCAAATGTTTTTAATGCATGATTTTGTCTAAAATACTGAATGAGGTAAATGTACCATCAAAATTGCAGCAAACCAAACATCTAGATCTTATGACCGCTTCAGCATCTCTAGAAAATGACTGCAAAATTTTAAAACAGTATAGAAACATGTTTGATTCTGTAAAATTTAAGCTGTAAAATCGCGACTACGTGGCCGATTAGTGCAACATTTGTTCAGAAAAGAAGAAAAATTGTGAAGAGGCATTTTGACGAATTATCTTTCGTATAAATATTTTTCAAAAGTTTGGATGCCGTGATCAACCAACGAAAGTGAGTGACACAATTATTTTCCTGCATCTATCCATATTAATTAA
The DNA here is from genome assembly GCA_959609185.1 of Schmidtea polychroa. Lineage (NCBI taxonomy): Eukaryota > Metazoa > Platyhelminthes > Tricladida > Dugesiidae > Schmidtea > Schmidtea polychroa. Next base: position 3,207 of record CAUHTR010003791.1, on the reverse strand, counting down.
TACTAATGAAGGAACGTGATATCATAAATTCTGTAGAAGCTATTCAGAGAAAATATAGTTAAGACATGCCAAAAGAATTTCCACTTCAAATGGTTATGGTCAAAGTTATATCAAAAATATCTATACGCAAATTCGCTGAACTTTTAATAATAAAAAATGTCAACTCTAGCTGCAAACATTCCACATGAGATAACAGCATTGTTATTGTTTCTCACGCTACCTGTTGCATCAGCTGAACGATCGTATTTTAAACTGAAAATAATAAAAAATTATTTGAATAATACTATTGGTAAGGACTGTTTACGCGATCTTGAGATACTTTCTACTAAGGCAAAAGCGGCTGAAAAAATGGAAATGAAAAATATCATTACATATTTTTCCAATATGTAATCAAGGACAAAAGTTTTTTTAGTTAATGCCTGTTAAGTTTTAGTTTCATTTTTAAGTTATTTTTGTGTTATTTTTATTTAATTTTCATTTAATTTTCATTTAATTTTTTTTTAATTTTTATTTAATTTTTATTTAATTTTTATTTAATTTTTATTGTAATATAATATATGAAATAAATGTCTAATATCTATAACTTTCTCTTTGTTAAATAAAAAACATCTATTCGGGAAAATATATTTCTTTTATGGAACAATCCAAATTTTGAAGTTCCACCACTGATTTGTTACCAGTTTATTTTTAATTTACTTTTATTACTAAGTTACTATTATTGCTCATTTACTTTTATAGTGATTTAATTTTTTCAAATTTACTTTTATTGTTATTTCTTTTTAATTGGATCTTTATGGTTAGGTACAGTGATGGGATTCAATTTTCTTTGGAACCGGTACGCTTTCCAAATTTTTATTGATTTTTAAAATGAAAAATCCGTAAAATATAAAGAACCAGTACGGGCGTACCGGCCGAATCCAATCACTTGTTAGGTACCATTTTAAAGATACTAAAAGATATTTAAAAACATGTTGACTGATACCAAAAAATAACTGAGGTAAACAAATACTAACTGATAAATCGTATAGCTGTTTCTAAAAATAAGCTTATTGTAATCGATATTTTGGTAGAATAAGTTTAAAAATACATTCATAGAATTCTGAAAGAGTTCAAATAGAAAATTCAAAAAATATATATTATTTTTAAAGTGCATGTGAATTTGATTGCAATATCATTTTTATATAATGAAATATAAAACAATCAAATGAGAAATCGCGAAATTTAGACAAAAGAGATGTTGATATGGTTTATTAGGTCCAAGTTTTTTCGTGAAAATTTCTTTATAATTTTTGCATTCACCATTATTTTAAGTAAATTAATGTATTTATATCAACTTTTTGCAGATATTCAGATGTTTTTGAATTATCCACATATATTTAGAGAATATTGGAACAATCAGATTTGAAATAAGTGGCTTATAATTTATCCGCTTCATACTTCTATTAAAGAAATATTAGATTATTTGAAAAAATTGCGACTACGTGGCCGATTAGTGCAACATTTGTTCAGAAAAGAAGAAAAATTGTGAAGGGGCATTTTGACGAATTATCCACAGATCACTGTTTTGACAGTAATGAGGAAATTTTTCGGATTAATATTTTTCAAAAATTTTGAATGCTGTGATCACCAAACGAAAGTGAGTGACACAATTATTTTCCTGCATCTATCCATATAAATTAATACTAATGAAGGAACGTGATAAAGGAACGTGAGAAAATATAGTTAAGACATGTCAAAAGAATTTCCACTTCAAATGGTTATGGTCAAAGTAACACTGCAGGATGAAATATCAAAAATATTTATACGCAAAAATTCGCTGTACTTTTAATAATAAAAATATCAACTCTAGCTGCAAGCACTCCACATGAGATAACAGCATTGTTATTGCTTCTCACGCTACCTGTTACTATTGCATCAGCTGAACGATCATTTTTAAAACTGAAAATAATATATATAATTTTGAAATTGAAGAAAACAATCCATCAGAAACAGAAATAGATAAAACTAAAAACTAAAGAGATTCAAATTTAGCGGAAATTATGTTAAATTTTCAATTATTTTCAAATTATAAATATCGAATTTAAGTTTAAACATAGAATTTTAAAAAAAATTGAGGTTTTTTTTAATGTTATGTTTTTACTGTAGAAATGACATCACTTTCAAATACTTTGAGATCGACCAAAACATAAAGAATAAAAACATTTAAACTTTTTATATTATTGTTGTTATTTCAAATTTTATTCTGTTATATATAAAAATGAAAAACTAAAATCTTTCTCATAAATTGAGTACAGATGTTTTATTGACAAATCAATTTATGAATACACTAAAATACAAATAAAATAAAATCTAGTCTTAATTTTTCTATTTATTAACCAGCACAAATCCAAATTTTAATTTTGCAAAAGATTTAGAATATCTTTAATATTGAGGAAAATCACATTCATGAAAAAGTGAAAACGGCGTTTTCAACCAAATCAGGGCAATACTGTTTTAACAGAATGCCATTTGGAATAGCAGCGGCACCAAGTACCTTTCAGGAACTGATGGGAAAGGTATTAATGGGTACGAGATATGCAGCAGTATACCTAGACGATATTTTGATATTTACAGAAACGATCAATCATCACTACGAAGTTTTAAATGAAGTGCTGGACAAAATTAGAAAGGCGGGTCTTAGAATAAACCCCGAATAATGCCATCAAATTTTTAGGGTACATAATCAACGAAGATGGAATACAGACCGACCCGTGAAAGCTAGGCGCGAATAAATCATTTGAAAAGCCAAAATGTGTTAAGAATCTGAGAAGCTTCCTAGGAATACGCAATTACTACAGACGATTTATAAAAAGAATACGCAAAAAAGGCAAGAGTTTTAGGAGAGCTATGCGGTTAAACAACAAAAAATTAATTTAGACTGACGGATGCAACATCGCATTCGAAATGTCTTCACCTATTCTAGGGTTTCCAGATTTCGAAAGAGAATTCATTCTGGATACTGATGCGAGTTTTGACACGATTGGAGCAGTATTATCACAGAAAGACGACAACGGGTGCGAAAAGGTTATAGCATACGGTTCTCATGCAATGAACAATCATGAAAAGGGATATTGCATAACAAGGAAAAAGTTGCTGGCAATCTATTATTTTTCTCAACACTTCAATCATTATTTATATGGAAAATGGTTAATTTTGAGAACAAACCAT
>CAUHTR010003790.1:0-43772 GCA_959609185.1 Schmidtea polychroa | reverse complement strand
ACTGTAAAGTAATGCATTACACCCATGTTTAACAGCACTCACCCCTCGTAGTTTTTGTCGTTCATTTCTTGCAACTCTTTCATTATTCAGTCTGAATACCATCTTTATCAACATCTTCGATGCCTCCAGAAATGACTATACGACGAATTTCTTCGATGATTTTTTGAATAATTGCAGTAAACTTCAACAATTTCACTATACAATTTTTTCCAAACACCCTTTATACACGGCTGAGTGACTTCTTTCCACGCTTCGTCGATGTTTCTGATAGCTTTTATAATATTTTATTGTTTCCACCAGTCGCATGGGATTTCTATCATCTTGACTTAAATACTCATTATGAAGATTTCTCGCACTCGTCAAGGCCAGCATTTCAGACAATATATATTTTAAAATTATCAGTCACGATATAGCGAATATTTGCATTGAATATTGCATTGAATTAAGTACCGTCATATTCAAACTATCTTTCACAAATATTACTAAATAATGATGCTCCATAAATATATTATATTATTTCTAACAATAATAATTTTCTGATGCAATCTATATATTAATCGATTTCAAAATTAATAATTAGCAAATTAAATTTTGAATAAAAATTAAATTAATATTACTTGATAATATTTAATTAATAATAACTTTACCTTTTGATTATAATTGTTGTATTCTGTTTATCGTGGAACATTGTCAAGTAAATAAGTTCATCAATATCCATTTAAAAGTTCCGCAATAAAATATTCTAGGTAATATTAAAAAGCTTGACTATGAATCAGTAAATATATCGATGCTTTTTATATATTTACTGATTCATAGTCAAGCCTTTTAATAAATGCAATATCAATTGAAAAGAAATTAATGGTGAAATTTGAAAAATGTTCTTATAATTCAAGATAATAGTGGAGGAACTTCAAATTGATATTTTCCCATAGATGATAGGGCAAATGCGTTATTGGCGAAAAGAAGATCTAATAAGACATTCACTTTTATAATCATTTACGGTGACTTTAGGTATTTCATGTCATACATGTTTTTATTAAGGTGTTTCGGTTAATTTTTTGGAACGGCTTATAATCCAAATTTTAAGATACATAAATATATCGGTCATGGCATTATTGCATAAAGGGGTGAGTTCTGTGTGGTAAATGACTCAAATTATATGGCTCACATTTACTTACTTCTAATCAAATGAATATATAATTAAAAATAATATAATTTGCTTGTATTTTATTTATATTTATTATGATTTAACTTTAGGAATTTCATTCGACCATTTTCCGTGTCCTCCAAATGATATTTACCGGTGTTGCAACTGCTGATTTATTTTATTTTCTTTTAAGGTTGCTAATAGATGAAAGAGTATATCACTATATTTTTGTTTAAATTTTCAACTTTTATTACTTTACTTTTGGCATTTAGGAATTTTTTCTTTCCAGTTAACTGTGCAACATTATTTTTGGTCTATATCAAGTACTGGGACTAAGTCTGGGGTAACGAGTTTTAGATATTCTTTATTTTAATGCAGTGTCAAAAATTTGTAATTTGCTGAAATCAAATATTGATCGATAGTATATAAAATATGAAAAAATATTTTATAATTTAAAGTTTCATAGAAGCAACCAGTGGTTTAGAACTAGTATTGTACAGGTTGTACAGTGTACAAGAACCCAGGTGTTTCAACGAGCACTGAAGGAGAAAGTTAATTACCTGCTAACAATCGTTAGTTTGATAAAACAACTCAAACTTTTCGCCTGAACAGTTTCAAAAATTTAAGTTTTTGTAATTTTGCACACGATCTTGATTTATTTGTTTGAAGAAATTAATAAAGGATTCAATGGATTTACATTGAATCTCCGAAAAGCCTATAGAAACATTAAAACAATGTATCAGTTCAAATATAAGTAAGCAAAATAATAATGATATTCAGTTGGAAATATTACAGTATCAGCCTGACTCGTATTAAATTAAAAAAATATTTTATAATAGGAATTCTTATTTGAATATAATTTGCAGAAAATGCTTACAATTGTTATTTATGTAAGTTGAGTTAAAATCATTCTTTAAAATACTTTTTCCATTAGTTATCTTAACCCATTACCTCCTACTGTACTCACATGGGCACACTTGTTAAAGGTGTGATTTCATGATTTTCTATAATGATTATCCAGGAAGTAGTGACCCGTTTTAACAATAGATAACACTAGTAGTCTACGAAAAAATTCTCAATATTTTTTTGTTATAAATGTTTTAATTTACCCAAAATGTCATAATAAATAACTGATTAAAAGTAATTGTAGTTTTCTTTTGGGCGTTAATGGGTTAATAAAACAAAATCAAATAGGTAATATTTAAACAAGCTAAATATATAAATGATCGACATAAATATTTACAATTTGCTAGTACAAATTACCTACAAATATTACTATCATTTTTGTTGTTTCATTTTATCCTACAAAATTGTAATATATGAAACAAAATATCAAAACATTAAATGGTTGTTTTAGGCCTACAAATTACTGAAAATAAAGCCTGGAAATGTATTACTTTACATGGGAAATTTTGCACAATATCTTTTCATTAATATAAATAAATTGAAATTTGTTAACAAACACCTGGAAAAGGAAGTGTCGAAAATCCATGTTAAATGCTACTGATTGATATCTAAGAATATATTAAATAAAGATATTTTAAAATATTGTTAGTAAAATATGTTTTACTGAAATATAAAATATAGTACTTTACATAGAAATCCTCTGAAATTCAGTTAAACAAACGTCAAAACCGTAATTGTCAAGTCTTTTGGCTTATGAACCCCTTCATACAGCGCCATTTTCGCGATTTCCATCAAATTTTAAAATCTGAAAATTAAAGTATAATAAAACTTATGTTAACTTTAAACATTCAGAATATATACACAAAGTATTTACAAATATTTGATATAGGCAACAGTCGAATTAAGCGGTTAATTAGTTCATTGTTTTTTGTAACTGTGTTATGTTGGGTCACACTGAAGACAAGATAGCGAAAACGTGAGGTGATACATTTGTCAGACGATTACATTATCATTGAAACTAACACCCTGTAAACCCATTGTGACAGACTTTATTGGTATTGTATACATTGGGTGGTTGTGAGTTTTATTACTCAGACAACTCTCTACTTGAAACCCATCTGAAATTCTGGATGTCTTTATGTCGTTCGAAACTCTTTTCTGGTAGTTAATCGTGAGATCTATGATTCGCTTAATGTCATAAAATGATTGAACATCAGTCAATTACGACACGGCCCATGGTTACCGTATTTATTAATAAACTAAATTAACACAAAAATTAAAACGAAGGTACAGAACAATTTTGAAATGTAGATTCTTAAATTATATTAATGTACAGGTATCGTCACGATAAAAGTTAAATCAAAACATAGTCATAAACATAGGACTGTTCGAAAGACATGATGATTAAGAAGGCTAGAACAAGGTTGGTTCGATCATTCACAGTTGACCTGCGACTTATATCTTCTTGATGCGTTGCCCTTCATTTCTCAACGCTGGGAAATATGCTTTCGCTTAGATTTCGGCTCAAAAATAACATTGCTCGAGTTAGGAATAATAGGAAGTCATATTTTTTAATCAATAGCAGTGTAATTTGCATAATCTATAATATCTGCTCAAAACTTTCAAGATATTTGTATCTTTCTCGCAAATACACAATAATTTTAATCGGCCACTAAATGCCCATCGTTGTTACTGCGATTTAGTGGGTGGTTGTCAACAAAAGCTGATCCATACCATAAAAACTGCTAATAATCTAACGGGCCTTTTGGTTCATGTACTACCGTAAAAGGTGTTGTGCCCCATTTTCTCTTGTCCCTTTATCGTTTTGCTATTTACTCAAATTCCTAGTCGTCGCCGTCTACTTTATCATAAGTAATTTATATGTAAACCTTTCATTAAATTTAATTAAAGTTTTAATAATAAAATAAGTGAAAGAAAAATTGAAAATTGACATATAAGAGTAATAAGTTTGCATATTGTCTTTTTTGGCCTCGGCCAATAATTCATCCAGATCAAAAAGGTTATCTACATCAATCTAGAGAGAAAACGCCATTTCATAGGCATTCATATCTAATTAGGGCGAGTCAATCTGATTGCACAGAAGAATTAAAGCGATTGCCTTCTTGGCCCGCTTCTTAGCATTGCGTGTCGAACGAGTTATTTGATTCTGAATTGACTTTCGCGGTGATTCTTAGGAAGTAGGACTTGGTACGCACATATTGATAACAATGGGATGCTCTAGGACGCTAGTTGACGGAATCTCCGTTGAAGGAATAACCGTTGCTATCAACATAGAACATCAAGGCACACTACTGAAGATCACGGTAGAGTCTCGCCACCACCAAGATGATGCGCTGGGAGTTGATTGGTGAGCTCGGCTGACGAAAGCCCGTGGATCCGCGACGTCAAATCAGATTTGGTGTAGACCTGATACGAAGCTTGAGATTGAGATTCAGGGTCCTTTGTGCTCTGCTTTCCTCGATGAGGTTTTCCTGGCAAGGCTCGAGCCGTTAAAACTTCTGCGTAACTTCCTTCAACAGGATTGGGGTGAACCAAGTCCTCTCCAGTCTGTCGATCTTTGTCTTCAATAATCCGTATTTTTATCTGCGCATGAAAAATAGGGTTTGTAGCTTAGATCAATTATTATTAAAACTTTCATTTTGAGAAAGGGATAATGCAATTTGATACCGGGAGAGGAATAATCTAGCCCAGTGATGAAATCGAAGATCTTATGCTTTATTTTATCTTTATTTCATCTTATTTATGTCGCATAATTAATGATATGATTCGGGATATTCATAATAATTGTAAGGTTAGAATAATAAGATGTAATAATAATAATTGTAGCAGCTACACGATAATAATATTAAAATTAATGTCAAAAAAATTCATGGACATCTCAATACTAATAATAACAACAGTTGAAGATAATAATAATAATAATAATAATAATAATAAAAATATTAATAAACCAATTAAAACAAACAATTGATACATTTATTCGGTGATATCACAACGGGCAAAAAGTATCCACCAATTACGGGATCCGAAGCACTTATTATAAATTCCTAAAAGGTACAAGGGAACAATCTATCTATTCTAATATCTATCATTTCATTTGTTCCACCTTTCGACAAATCTCATTGGTGAATTCACTGCATTTGGCTTTACCGCCCAGATCTCCAGTGAGATGTTTCTTTTCTCGAATAGTTTCAAATGTGGCCTTCTCAATTTTATCGCCATATGCCGGCAAGTCAATAAATCTCAACATCATGACAGCTGACAGGAGCAGCGCAGTTGGATTAGCTAAATCTTTCCCAGCGATATCTGGAGCGGTACCATGAACCTGGAATGCAACACCATACATGTATCATGCATATTTCTATCGTGCTTACTGATTCGAATATGGCACCATGCTCGCCTATGTTGCCGCTAGGAGTAACGCCCAATCCACCAATCAGACCAGCACACAAGTCACTGCACAAAATTAATTCTCACAGCCAATAAAATCAATAAGGCACCTGAGAATGTCGCCATATAGATTTGGCATTACTAACACATCAAACTGGGTCGGATCTTGGACCATCTAAACATTTATTACTCCTCAACATTTGATGCGGAAATTAACCAAAGAAACTCTATTAAACGGCGCAACTGGACATGTCAAACTAAATGCATTTATTTTATATTTCAAATTAATTTTATTCGACGGTTAGATAATAATTAAAGAAAAAATTTGGAGACAAGTGAATTTTTTATTAATAAAATTGTCAATTCTCCTTCGTAAAAAAGATTTTATGACTTCAGAATATATATATACAGTACCGTAACTAACATTTATTAGGCCCCTTATTGGTAAGTACCTACAAAAAACTAGCATTGTAAAGGATTACAGTACAATCATTGCATTCTGCAAACAACTGGTCTATCTGTGTGGAATGAAAGGGCTTGATTTTATTTCTCCTGGATAGATAAAATAAGTTGAAATATTTAACGGAACACTAGAATCATTGAAGCACAGTCGGTTGTCACTTTTCCTTACAAAACTTTGACAACATGATATAACTATACATAATAAAACAAAATACAAAAAAAATACGAAATATAATGTTTATTTTATAAACTAATAATGTTTTACGGTGTGGTAACGTTCGAAACATTTTCTATGGTGAAGTGGTACAAAGCAAAATTGGCAAATAAAACACGTTTCACTTCGCTTTTGGTGGGCAGCGCATACCCGACATTGTCTTAGGGGATTTTTTCTCATACCCTTACCTACAAAATCCGACAGTCGACAAAAACGGCAAATGCCGTGTCCCGACAACAATGTGTTAATAAAAAAACTGAAACCTATTCATTCCTCCCAAAACTTGAAAAATTAAAAATAAATTGCCTCGCGCCTGTGTGTGCACACAAATGATAAACAGAAACAAATAATCAACGCACACACAGACGCGATACATAATTAACAAATATATATTATTAATTATACAAGGGGCTCTGCCACTGTTCGCTTCGCTTCACCAACCCCATTAGAACGTGGGATTAATGTTAAAGTAAATATCCTGGGTATTCTTGGTCAGGAGTAAGATTCAGTTTATTAATATGTTTAAATAACTATGATAAACGATAATAGCATAAACCGTTTCTAAGTAATATAGAACGATAAGTACAAAAGAATAAATACTTCATAAAACAAAAATAAAATAAAATAAAAATTTTAAAAATATTTAAAAAGAAGTAAAATTCGGATGGAGGGGACCCTTAGCTTTTTTATATATAGAGAGATCCATTTAAATATTGATATTATCTTATTAATTATTAATAATATCCATTTAATTATTATTGATAATATCTATATATCATTATTGATAATATCTATATATCATTATTGGTAATATCTATATATAATTATTGGTAATATCTATATATCATTATTGATAATATCTATATATAATTATTGGTAATATCTATATATCATTATTGATAATATCTATATATCATTATTGGTAATATCTATATATCATTATTGATAATATCTATATATAATTATTGGTAATATCTATATATAATTATTGGTCATATCTATATATAATTATTGGTAATATCTATATATAATTATTGGTAATATCTATATATCATTATTGGTAATATCTATATATAATTATTGGTAATATCTATATATCATTATTGGTAATATCTATATATCATTATTGGTAATATCTATATATCATTATTGGTAATATCTATATATCATTATTGATAATATCTATATATAATTATTGGTAATATCTATATATCATTATTGGTAATATCTATATATCATTATTGGTAATATCTATATATCATTATTGGTAATATCTATATATCATTATTGATAATATCTATATATAATTATTGGTAATATCTATATATAATTATTGGTAATATCTATATATCATTATTGATAATATCTATATAATTATTGGTAATATCTATATATAATTATTGGTAATATCTATATATAATTATTGGTAATATCTATATATCATTATTGATAATATCTATATATAATTATTGGTAATATCTATATATAATTATTGGTAATATCTATATATCATTATTGATAATATCTATATATAATTATTGGTAATATCTATATATAATTATTGGTAATATCTATATATAATTATTGGTAATATCTATATATCATTATTGGTAATATCTATATATAATTATTGGTAATATCTATATATCATTATTGATAATATCTACATATATCATTATTGATAATATCTATATATAATTATTGGTAATATCTATATATCATTATTGATAATATCTATATATCATTATTGATAATATCTATATATAATTATTGGTAATATCTATATATCATTATTGATAATATCTATATATCATTATTGATAATATCTATATATAATTATTGGTAATATCTATATATCATTATTGATAATATCTATATATCATTATTGATAATATCTATATATCATTATTGATAATATCTATATATCATTATTGATAATATCTATATATAATTATTGGTAATATCTATATATCATTATTGATAATATCTATATATCATTATTGATAATATCTATATATAATTATTGGTAATATCTATATATCATTATTGATAATATCTATATATCATTATTGATAATATCTATATATAATTATTGGTAATATCTATATATCATTATTGATAATATCTATATATCATTAATGATAATATCTATATATCATTATTGATAATATCTATATATCATTATTGATAATATCTATATATCATTATTGATAATATCTATATATCATTATTGGTAATATCTATATATCATTATTGATAATATCTATATATCATTATTGATAATATTTATATATCATTATTGATAATATCAATATATATATATATATATATATATATATATATATATATATATATATATATATATATATATATATATATATATATATATATATATATATATATATATATATATATATATATATATATATATATATATATATATATATATATATATATATATATATATATATATATATATATATATATAATTATTAGTAATATCTAGTATAAAATGATGATTTCTTGGTAGCAGCATTTATTATTTAAAACAATAAAATGATAATTTAAGCCTTTTGCTGCAAATAATGTATTTAATGAAAAAATTTTCTACTATAAGATAGCCCTTGTCAATCTTGTCAATCAATATCTATATTGAGACAGTCCTTCCAAAGTTTTCAAAGAACAAAATGACACAGTATATACATTCCAGGAGGATGATAAATAGGCTAATATTCAAGATTATGAATAAGAAACAGAAACGACAGGATCATCAATTTGTAACATCATAAATATTTTTACCATTGCTCTATTTTTAATATCCTCTATCTTCATTTCTTTTTAATATGTTATCGATTAGTATTTTTATTTGTTAATTATTGCTAATGTTCGGCAATCTTTTTCAAATGTTTCTGGAGAAAGAATGAGGGCATCACAATGAAAATAAATTTGATTAAAGGAAATTTTAAAAATGCGATCGACGAATGCTAAAACGTCTGTCAGTGTTGCAGAGATATTACGTAATGTTTATTTAGAATGGAACTTTATTAATATCAGAATCTAAATTTCTTCACGTTTTCTTATTTTTCTAAAAATTAAATTAAATTATCATTCAATGAAATCCATTTAAATATAACATAAATTCTATTAGCGGAAATAAATTAAAGCGTAATTAAATAAAATATTGATCGATGGAATAAAAATACATCCAATGGGTACAGATGCTGAAATAAAACTTATTAACGATCGAAACCATTGGGAAATTTAAATGGAAGGGGCAACGTAGAGGTCAAGGGACAAATAATTAAGCATACATTGAGACAGACGGTGTCGAGGAAGTTTTCCGAGAATATGATGGACGGGTGCAATATGGCTTGCTCCCGGCAGCAGCGAAGGAAAAGCCCGTCTGACATTCGCCTACAATCGAATAATAATTATATTTGGTAGAGAATGCACGACAGCACATACATTATATTGGCCTTGTGAACGGCAACCACGCGCTTCCGACCGGTTTTCTCAGCGTATTGAAATGCATATTCGGCTACTCGCCGGCTGGCAGTTTCGGTAATCAACTTTATGCTTTGCACAACACCATCGACGATCTAGAATGCATTTGCACTATTTTATTATGACGAGTATAATTATTATTATTATTATTATTATTATTATTATTAATATTATTATTATTATTATTAATATTATTATTATTTATTATTATTATTATTATTATTATTATTATTATTATTATTATTATTATTATTATTATTATTATTATTAATATTATTATTATTATTATTATTATTATTATTATTATTATTATTATTATTATTATTATTATTATTATTATTATTATTATTATTATTATTATTATTATTATTATTATTATTATTATTATTATTATTATTGTTTTATTATTATTATTATTATTATTATTATTATTATTATTATTATTATTATTATTATTATAATTATTATTAATATTATTATTATTAATATTATTATTATTTTATTATTATTATTATTATTATTATTATTATTATTATTATTATTATTATTATTATTATAATTATTATTATTATTATTATTATTATTATTATTATTATTATTATTATTATTATTATTATTATTATTTTTATTATTATTATTATTATTATTATTATTATTATTATTATTATTATTATTATTATTATTATTATTATTATTATTATTATTATTATTATTATTATTATTATTATTGTTTTATTATTATTATTATTATTATTATTATTATTATTATTATTATTATTATTATTATTATTATTATTATTATTATTATTATTATTATCATTATTATTATTATTATTATTATTATTATTATTATTATTATTATTATTATTATTATTATTATTATTATTATTATTAATATTATTAATATTATTATTATTAATATTATTATTATTTTATTATTATTATTATTATTATTATTATTATTATTATTATTATTATTATTATTATTATTATTATTATAATAATTATTATTATTATTATTATTAATATTATTATTATTTTATTATTATTATTATTATTATTATTATTATTATTATTATTATTATTATTATTATTATTATTATAATTATTATTATTATTATTATTATTATTATTATTATTATTTTATTATTATTATTATTATTATTATTATTATTATTATTATTATTATTATTATTATTATTATTATTATTATTATTAATATTATTAATATTATTATTATTAATATTATTATTATTTTATTATTATTATTATTATTATTATTATTATTATTATTATTATTATTATTATCTACATAATATTTTTGACAAATAATGAAAATAATGCTGAACTTCAAATTTTACTTGAAATATTTGAACGTACTCAAAGGATATCTGAAATACACTAAATTAAAAAGTCCGGTTTTCTTTATAAAAATAACAGTATTAATACCGTTCATTAAAATATTTGAAATACCGGAATTCCGGCTCCGGTAGTACCGGTATTGCAAACCTTAAGAATACCTGCAAACACACATACATACTAACATTCAAAAACATCCTTCAAACATCATAAATAACTTCTGATCTTGAAACTATGATTTTGACATATTATTATGCAATATAATTAATTGTGTAGTAATTATTTATCATACTTCCCTAAATCGTCTTCACTTTTTTTAAAAATCTTGAGCCATTCCACGTTTTGAATAATTTCCTTTCCGTTTATATTGCTCAGTTCAAAGCTTCTTTCATGAATTTGTTTCATAATTTCATAAGGTCCATCTTTCATCATCCATCTTTCTTATATTTTCTCGCTTTGCGTATAGATAATCTCCAATTTCGAAATTTCTAGAAGTTATTGGTATCGTATTTGCTTATTTAATTTGTTTATTTATAATTTCTTCTCCAATTTCTTTTCTTTTGTCAAAATTGATACTTCCTGAATCCAAAATTTTCGTTACAACCTATTGTCAGCATATTGTGCGACCAAATACTATTTCTGCAAGTGAAATTGTCGTTTACTGCTGTACTGTTGCACTTGATATTAATTTACATCTGATAATATTTCTGACCAATCTTGATATCATTTTTCTTTTAACGTGATGGCTATTGCATCTCTTATGGTTCTAAATTGTCTCCTACTAACCCATTTGTGTTATGATAATAAGGGCTAGAATATCTTATTTTAAAATGATGTGAATTCAATAATTCCAACATTAACTTAGATTCAAATGTTTTACATTTATCGGAACGAATTGTTTTAGGAGCTCCAAATTTCAATATCCAGTTTTCTCATAAAATTTGAGCAGTAGTCTTTTCTTCTTGATGTATCAATGATGTCAACGAAATTGATTAATGTCTTATTTTATAACGACTTCATTGGTTCTTTCCGTCCGTGTTTTCCGCTTTTAGCATTCAGTGCAGTTTTCCACACTATTCTTGACCTCTTCATTAATATTTAGATTTAAATTTTTCTTTGTGTGTTTTTCTTATAACTGCGTGACACCTCTCTATGCAAACTATTGATTAATAATTCTTTATTTTTGCTTACTTATTCGTCTTCATTTTCCTTTAAATCGTTATTTGCTAACATCTTTGTTTGATTATTTTCTGATTTCTCGTCTTCGTGAATAGCCTGACACTGATTACATAATGTCAATTCTTCGATAATGCATCCGGATTTTCATATAACTTACCTTTTACATTATTCCAACTTTATTTCCAATCCACTTAAATACTTTATCCTTATCTGGAATTGAGCAATAATGGGTTTCTTTGTCTTAATCATAAATGCTATCACTTTATGGTCAGTCCTTAACATATATATGCTATATATGCTTAAAGTACTTTGCAATTTTTCCCCTGTAATGCAATACCCAATTTCATGTTTGTCTATCACCTCTGGTCCATATGTCATCACTTGTTCTTGTCCTTTATCATTTAATTGCGATAGTGTCAATCGTGCCGAAACTAACATTCGTGTCTACAGTCTTTTGTAAATCCAGAAATCCCGGTATCGAGGTTGATAATAACATACTTTTTAAGGGTTTGAAACTTGCATCACATTCTTCTGTTTATATTTGACCCACATAAACATTCTAGTGCTCTTCCATATTTCGCATAATCTCCTCCAAATTCGTCAATCCTAAAAAACTTCTCATCGGATCTTACCCGGGTATCTAAATCAGAAATCGACTACCCATTCGTTCCGTTTATAATTCAAATTCGAAATAAAAAACAATGTATTCAAAACAGTGAAAATAGTATCCAAATGGCAAAAAATCAGCAATTATCCAAATAAAACAAAGTTTATTGGATTCGTGCATCAGTTGTTGGCTACTGTCGTTCTTCACCATGCACGCTGATTGCTTGCTGCTATCTACGTCTCCCTGCAATGGCAAGGTACATGATGTTACCGGTTAGTGCTATTCCATATCAAGATTGCGGCGTGAACGGGTATTCTGTTACCCACCTGTCGAGCGGACGGGTAACCAGCGCACGTTTTCTAACTTTTTGCCAGCTTTAATTTTTTCGTCATCTGTCTTTGTATCATTTTAATTTATAATATGCCCCAAACATTCTATCGCTTGTTTATTAAAATGACATTTTTCTAAGCCTATTTTAAATCCAGCTTGTTTAATTTTTTGAAAAACTCTTTCCAATTATTTTCTGTGCTTTATTTCATTATTTGCGAATATGAGAATATTACCAAGGTAAACTACTGCTTCTTTCCAGAGGATATCACCCAACACTTCGTCATTAATTATTGAAAAGTAGCTGCAGCAGATGCGATCCCAAAAGCCATGCGGGCTGTTTTAAACTTCGATGCTTCCTCCAGTTCCACTTCGTAATATGCATTATCACGATCAATAGTGCTAAAGATTTGTGCGCCACTAAGTATATCCATTGTTTCACCAAATATTTGGAATGGAAAACCGAGGCCTTTCCGTTATAGCATTTCTAGACATATTCTTATATCTGACTAGTTTTTCTTCGAAATACATACTAATGAACTATTCCAACATGAACACCTCAAAATATTTTGATCAATATCTAACAGTAAATTCTGTCATTGCTTCACTCAATTATGAAATATCGAACCAAAAATTCGGACAATAAATTCTACAACATAAAAAAGCACCAATTAAGGCTATAGTAAACTTCTCGAGGATACATAAATTAATTAATAATTAAATAATTAATTAAATAAATAATTAAATAAATAATTAAATAATAATTAAATAAATAATTAAATAAATAATTAAAAAAATAATTAATTAATTAACTAAATAATTAATTAATTAAATAAATAAAAAATAATACAATAATTCAATAATACACCGATCAAAACTATATATTAATAAAAAAAATTTTTCTGTACAAAAAAAATATATCATTTACAAAAGTTTGCATAAATAAAAAAATATAATAAATATTAAATAAAAATTATTATTCTATTAATAATAATAAATAATAATTACTAATAAATAATAATAATAAATAAAAATTATAATAAAACAAAAATAAATACATATAAATAAAAAAATAAAGCAATAAAATTAATTTTAATAATAAATTACAATAAATATAAATATAAATAATAATTAAATAAAATCAAAATTAAATATCATAAATAATAAATTTAAAAATAAATAATAAATCAAAGTAATTATAAGATTATAACAATTATAAACAAAATTAAATCAAATATCATACGATGTGCTCAATTCCTGAGTATTCACCTTCTGTATTCTCTCGAATTGTGACTAGATCGACATTATTGTAGAGCGTTTCATAACCGACAAGAGATTTACAAGGTCTCACATTAGCATATAAATTGAACTCTCTAAATTTTCAATTTATCACATTTAGTATTATTATTATTATATTGAATTAGTCACTTTCTTAAAGCTAAATTTAACGATTGATGACCTTTACCAATTGGAGTTGCTAAAGGACCTTTCAATCCTATTTTATTTTTATGCACAGAATCTATTACTCCTTTCGGGATTTTAGATTTTCCATCTGGTCCGATTATGGGTGTAACATCAACGGACTCCCATTGAATTGGTGCCTGTTAGGAAATATTCTTTGATGTTACATACAATTTGTTATTATTACTTGAGCACTTGCAAATATTTTCTGTACTGCCTTTGAAATTTCAGGTCCAATACCATCACCGGGGATTAATGTTATAGTTCTTATATCTTTAGAGTAATATCTTCTTGTAACATTGTTATATAATAATTTAATTAAATTGGATTTCATTAAATTTTATCTAAAATTTTATTGAAATTATATCATACACTACAGTTTAGTTAGATATAATATTACAATATTGAAACAGTAATATAAAATGTATTAAATAAGAAAATATATTTAGTAGAAAATAAAAAAGATTACAAATTCATATAATTAAATTTTTTAATTAGAATATTGAAGTATTTAAACAAGTTAAGAAGTTATTTGAAGACAGAAAATAAAAAAGTTAAATTTTTTTTTAATCTTTAGTCTTTTAAACTTGAAATGAAATTAAGTGCCTAATACCATTTTATATAGTATATCTCTCCAGTAACATCCTTTCCTTACCTTTTCCAATAATAATTGAGTATCAATTCAATTGAATTTAGTTGATATTTTTTCTATATCGTATACGAGTCTGGGCCGAAAATCCTTGTATATTACAAAAACATCATTCTCTTTACTGATAGTCAATTTTTTAATAGTTATAATGTATAGATATTGATATTATTTATTGATAATGAAAATATTGATTTTAATTTAACCGACATATTTTTATGGTTAACAAAATTAATTTTTATTTTTATCCGTAATGAATTTTAAACTAAATGATAAAGTGAACCATGTTTGTGTGTATTTATTTATTTTTCTTCCAACAGAGATTTTTTCTGTCTTTCTATAGTGTAAGACCTTATTTATTGTCACAAAGCTAATTCAATATCAGTTCTAGCTATGATACACACATTCAATATGGGTAAGTTAATATTTATATTATAAAAGCTAAATCAATGTCCATTAGATGGTTATCAATAGCTGGTTGGTGTATGACGTTATTGATTTTTTAAAGATTATAGAAACTTTTATATTCCAGAATTAGGTATACATATAATTCATAAAATTCATGAATATCAATAACATCGATATATTTACTGATTCATAGTCAGGCTTTTTAATAAATATAATGTCAGTGTAAAAGAATTCAGTGGTGAAATTAAAAAAAAAGTTCTATGAATTAAAGGCACTACTGTTCACTTATCAATCAAAGAGAAATTGAATCTTATTCAATTATTTGATCTTTACATAAACTCCAATATTAAAAAGTTGAGAAATTATAAATTACTTTTCATTCATAATTTCATTTCAATTATTTCAATTCATGAAATACTAATTAACTTTATTTACACTCATTTCAGAATCAATAACATATGACCGACAAAATTAATTATTAAGATAATAATTTAATAGTAATTAAACAAATATTAAAACGATAAATTTGGGAATAAATATAATTGTTTTGATTAGACATGCCATGTAAACACATCTAATATCTATAGGATCTACATATAATGCGGATAAATTATTGGATTATATATCTTTAAATGAAATATTTTAACTTCATTTCAAATTCAATTATTTATATAATTTTCAATATTAAATAATTGAGAAATTAAAACAAATTCAAATATTAACATACAAAACTGAGTAAGTAATAATTCAAATTGGATATAAATTGATTACAATAATAATATCAAAATTTATGAAATCAATAACTAATTAATCAAAAATTAAAATAGCTAAACAAGGGATTAATATATAAAATTATAAAAGATTTGATTGGTCAATTTCTGATAGAGTGGAGACGCGTTCGGTATCGATGGGATCTGTATAAAAAACGGAAGAACTATTGGATGATCCGATCGTATTTCGTTGGTTAAGCAATCCGAATAGTCCAGATTTTAATTTCAACTTTGGAGATGATGTGAAAGACTTGCTTATTGTTGGTGAGTTGGGATTTGAGTTTGAGTAACTGGGCGATCGATCGAGACTTTCATTTCTCATGTTAACGGAAATCTTAATTCAACAAATATTTAATAAAAATTTCTCAATATAAAAAAGTAACTTTGGAAAGTTTAGTAAGAACTGCAATTGCATTTATGTCAGCTTCCATTTTAATAAATTTTTCATGCATTTCTTTCGCTTGTTTATTATTTTGATCGCAATTTTCTTGCAAATCAAATATTTTCCCCTGGAATTTTTCAAATTCAAATATTTACTTTCAATAATTTAAACTCACATTTAAAATCTCATTTTCATTCTTTAGGAAATAATTTTCTGATTCTAATTTTGCAAGTTTTCGCTGAAAGACTTCGACTTCGTTTCTAACATTTTCAATGCATTCCATTAGCAGTTTAGTATGTGGATAATTGTCCTTTGATAAATGATCTTGCAGATTATCCAATGCAATATTCGATTCGCTACATCCTATTATCAAATACGGGCAACTGACTCCACGGGCATCACAAACTCGCATGTGATATTCAATATTTCTCAGTTCATCCACAAATCGGCAAGACTGCTCAGGGCATTTTACTTTAACTTTTGAAATATTTTTATTTGCAACACGATCGATTTGTATATCTTTATCAAAATTTAGCTTCTCTTCTAAACATTCTTTCATTTTACCGGGGCAATATTCATTTCCAGCTAGTAAATATTTGTCAATACAATGAAGGCAATATCGACACCCACAAGGTCCATTGCTTGCATTAATCAACATTTTCATACAAATTATGCATTTTAAATCATTACTAATATCATGCTCCAATTCAAACTTGTATTCAGCCATTATACTCCAAATATTGTCAAACGTCTTATCAGACATTCTTATAAATTGTAAGATAAATTGAAATTATAATTAATAAACTTTCAATATTAAGCTTAAAAATTTTACTTTACATTATATTGGTTATGAAATGTTAAATATATATTAAAATAACAATTAATTTCAAATTTGAAGAAAACTTTAAATTTAAAAGTAAAATATTATAACAAATTATTTAGAAAATCATAACAGGACATAAAAGATTGAAAATTAATTTGGAAACATATTTATAAATAATTACACTTAAAATAAGTTAACTGAAATCGAAAAGTAGAGATTTATATTTTTTGAATACACGTTTTTGTATTATAATAATTATTTTAATTACGACTGTTGGGCAAAAAAAGAGAATAACCCGGTTGTCTAATTTAAACGAAAAAAGCAACGTGCCAAAAATGCAAAGAATTAAATCGCGAAAAGAAAAATAGCAAAAAGCTAATCGAAATAAATAGACTAGACTAAAATAAAATGGAAGAGAAAGAAAATAAACGAAAACACAAATAAAAACAAAAAATAAAATAATTAATAAATCAAAAAATACATCAGAATATAAAAATAGATAAATATATATAAAAACAAAATATTATTAATTTGAAAATAAATATCAAACGAAACTCAACGAAACTTTCTAAAAGCGAAATAACCCCCAATAATCAGACTGGGAGAGCCCAATCGCTGCTAAGATACAGATGAATTTAAACGATCTGATTTCGACTGGAATGGACCATCGAAGACTTAAAAATCACCATCAGAGAGCAATCGCAGAAAATCATTGAATTGTAAGCGGAGATAGATTATCACTAAGGTACTCCGAGACTGATCTGTTCCCGAGTAAATAGATGTGTAGACTACAGCCCAACAGGAATCCTCGACTCTCACAAACTTTATTTTGGGCGAATATTGGACCCTTCCATAAATTTTTTAAATTTGTTTTAGTAAGTGATTATATAATATTTAAAACCTGTCTTAATTATCGATTATGCATTAATTGAAATATTTGTTTAAATCGTCAATTATGTCAATATTTTTAATTTTTTATAAGAATTTCAAAGCCTCTATTGCTTGAAATTAAATCAACTATATAATAAAACTACGACGCAATCAAAATTTTGAAATTTCATTTTTAGTACACCATTTTTGATTTTAAACATCACTTTCAAACACTAGAGATATTTCACTCAAACAATATATAGATTGAATTTAAATCTCTACAAAATGACATCATAATTTATTTCATTCTACACACTCATAACACCTTTTTACAGCGCCTTTTTCAGCCAATTTTTACATACACACATTTCCAACATTTAAAAATTACAAATTATTCATTACAATATTCATATATAGGAAATCTATTCTGCTATTAAAAAATCATATTAAAAAACATTAAAACTAATTATTTATTAAAATCCCAGAGAAATTTGAGCACTATCTTCTCTCAAAATTAGTGATATGACATCTTTCTCATTCTTTTATATCCCTGTAATGAAAAATTTACAAATCAGCTTTCCCATCTTTATATTCAATTTCTTCAGACATCATGAAAACGGGAATTTCGATTGTTGATGAAAATATTTTCATTGCAACAGATTCTTATTGATTTCTCTTATACTATATTTACTGCAGTAACATTTTCTTTTGTTATATGAGCACTGAAACTTGAATAATGTGATGTTTGAATTTGCGATTTGATCAATTTGACTGCATTTGAGAATTTTTTATGGAATTTCATCTATGAAAGAAGACCATCATCAAATCTATGCTGGTTGACATCAATATTCTGAATGGAATAATCTATGGCGCCCAATAGATTAAATGTTCGGATATAGCTCCCACATTTTACCAATCAGAATCTGTGTCATTGTTCTAAAAAATTTAAATTATAAATAGAGAAAACAATAATCAAAATAAACTATTTACAGATAAATTTGACATTCTCAACTATTACTAAATAAATGATTAAAATGCTCTTGTATATTCTGATACACACCATACTGATACACACTTACTCTGATACACACCATCAGCCAATTAGATTCATGCATGGATGATGTATTCATATTGTAATTTTAGTTAATGAAAAACTATAAAAATTCCAGGTCAATCAATTATAGATTTAATATCTTTAATAATTTCATAAACAAGTAAATGATAATCTAATGCTTTTATACCGAGTATAACTATTTTACCACTATTGAATATGTTAACACATATTGGATTGTATTTTATATATCTTAATGCCGGAAATATTTCTGGTTCGTAAATACATTTCATATACTTTGATAAGTCATTTAAATTAATATTTGATTCAATATCAGCAGTAACTGTAATTGATTAAATTTTTATATCCTTGTTTTCGTGTTTTAAATCTTCAACTTTGATTGATTTTTACATCCAATTATTCGACACTTACCGGACTTGAAAAATATTATTGAATGTTTTGCCACTTCTGCCAACAATTTGTTGAGGTTTACCTTTTGAAAATTTCATTTGAGACATATCAAATCTACCTTTATAATTTATATTACTGAGCCTATTTTTTCAAATAATTTTTCGTCAAGTAAACTGATGAATTTAAACAAATATTAATAATATTAATAAATAAAGAATTTTTTTTAAATGGAATTAAGAAACGATGCTGTTTATCAAATTGTAGGTAGGTCCAAGAGGTAGTGAAAAAACTTTATTTGTTTGTAAATTATTACAATCAAAAATGTTCAAGTCAAAATTCAATAAAATATATTGGCATAGGGGTGCTGATGACGAACATGGTTTAACACAAGAACAATTTTGTAAATTAAAAATAACAATAATAAAAGAATTTAATAAAAAATGGTCATCTTGATTACAACAGGCTGATGTAATTATTATTGATGATTAAATCAAGAAGCTAACAAAGAAAATGATTTTAATAATTTATTTACAAAAATAGTTCGATATCAGGTGTAATAGTTATTTTTATAACTCAAAATCTGTTTCATCAGGGTGGAAGTGACAGGACACGGAACTTGAATGTTCAATATCTGGTGGAAAAATGAAACTGTTATTGATTTCATTGCAAGACAAGCATATGCAAACAATCGTAATTTTCTAATGGAATCTTTTCAAAATGCAACCAAAATACCCCACGGGTATTTATTCATTGACTTTACACATCAATGCATGAATGATATACGTATTAGAAATAATAAAGATGGTGAAACAGTTTATAAACAAAATTAAATCATTAGTCTATTATAATAAAAAATGAGATTCAAGAAAGTTTTAATTAAACTTGATAATCAATTAGTCAAATTGAATAATGTCAATAGACGTGTTAAGAATCATGTAAAGAAATCGGTAAAAATGATAATAAAGAATTCTGTAAAGAAAATGATTGAGTTGAATAAAAGATCACTCAAAATACCTAAAAATGGATTTAACTCTAAACAAAGTTAAACGATAAAATACTCTAATAATGAAATTATAACGTAGTACACCAAATTTTAATGCTTTGATAGAAGAAACTACTCGTGAAAGACCAAGTATTTTACATTCATTCTTACAATTTGTTGTGGACGATTTGCTTGAAATTATTGTTAGTGTGGTTCGTTGCAATGATGACATTAGTAGAGCGAAAAAACTTGTATTGCAAAACCATAAGAAATCACTTTTATCGTTAGTAAATTCAAAAAATGAACGGCTAAAAAGTACCAAAATTAAAAAGAGAAAGGTAAAATTAACTGTCGAGTTAACTGGCATACAGTTTAAACAAACAATTATTAGGATCATTATTATTATTATTACTATTATTATTATTATTATTATTATTATTATTATTATTATTATTATTATTATTATTATTATTATTATTATAAATATTATTATTATATGTATTAGGTTACAGGGAACAGGGAGCATTACCATAGTTATAATTTGAAGTAATTATTATTGATACCTAGGCTTAATACTAATCATAGGTTTAATACTCAATGGGGAACACTTTATAAATTTTCCATTATTAAAGTTAACATTACTGTTGCGAAAATCGATTGTATGACTAGGGTCTTGTTGTCTTTGTCATCACCTTGTGAGATTGGTTGACTCCCATTGGTTGACTTACCTTAAATTTTGTAATTTTAATTTTCCATCACTTGTTGCTTAGTATCATATTTTAGATTTTTTTCAACTCTATTTTATTAAATCTTTATAGAAACTGTGACATCTAACACCTAACCTTTATGCTCTGCACCAAGTTAAGACGAAGTCCGAGCTGCAGCAGGAATTCAACATCTTCCCTTTGCAGAGTTAGCCAGTGCAATGCGGGCCAATCATATTTGCTGGACGGAATCAAAACCATCAACAGAACCTGTCCCTTTGTCGACTTCATTTCCTCTTCTTCCTCAAGCAGCATCTAGTGATAAACAGCCATTCATCGACCTTAGGATGGTGGCCACTCTTATTTCGATCAAGACTCAGAAGCCCAAACGGTAAAACCTGCGTCGCGCGTTGCCCAGTGGCAGCAGCATGTCAGTTTCGAGCATTAGTGCAAATATCAGAGCATGAATTCGATCTAAACGATATTCCCTTTGCAGTGAACACTGGTGATGATGTCCTGTTCAACTTGGATGAACTGCTGTCCAAAGTAGAGACAAAAATCAACCTAGCCCATCCAATTATCGATTCTCTTGATAATATCCACATAAAACATTCTGGACTTGATCCTTGTAGTGATTACTGTACACCAGATATTTATGTTAAATTGAATTTAGAATTTTGTTTTTTCTTTATTTGTTCAGTTAGTTTATTATTGACCATAACATCCAAGTATTGCTGTGAGGCTGGTCATGATACGTATCGAATTATAGATTTCTTAATTAGCTCTTAGAATGTAGTTTCCGAACGATTTAATGATTAATAAGAATTTAAGAAGCATTAATAATTGTTTGGTTAGTGAATAACCTTCAACTTACTCATTCCCCTCTCATTAGAATAACTAAACATACATAATAAATATACGATTTTATTTAGAATTCAGAAACATTTCACAAATCAATAAAGCACATTGTCAATCAGTAAAGCACATTGACAACCAATAAAAACAGAATGTAAATACTAAAAGAACGGAAAACTCCTACGATAATTATATAACAGTTTTCACGCATGTAAAATTTAAACAATGATAATAATAGAAACAAATCAAAAGTCTAAACAAAATAAGTTAAATATATTTCAATTATGTCCAATTATTAAATTTAGAAATAATATTAAAACCATTGAGTCTTGATAGTTCATTCCTATGAACATGATTCGATTGAGCCAATTTACCTGCAAATATTGCAGCATTTCGCCTACAATCGGCTTTATTAGCATCTGCGCAAATACGCAACAGATCCTTGATCACAGTTGTATTGGATAGGTGCTCCGCAACAGGCGTTTCACCTACACTATTTATAAATAAAAGACAAATATTTCCAGAAAGCACTTCGTCCAATTCTAAATTCCACAAATAAATTCATTGTTTTATTATAATTTTATAAAAATAGAAACTTACTTTCTTTTTCATTGTACAATAGGGAATGCAATTTAATAACCCGGACGCGAACATCGCAACACAAAAAGCGAACAGCTTCGTTGACTTTAGAGGCCAGCGTGAGAATTTTAATGGCATGAGGTAACAGCGGATGATTCCTAGCATCGAGAATCGTGACGCAGAGTTTGAGTGGTTTGCAAACTTTATCGAGATATCCAATATCAGTAAGTGATGATTGTCGGGACAGTGATCGGCACATGCTGACATTGTCACCGTCACTGTCACCAGTTGATGTAGGAATGCGGTTCTCGCACCAAGTTTTCAGCTGAAATTCATTTTTTTTTACTATTTCTCATCATCAATAAAATGCTCTACTTTATCTTCAGGAAGAGTAACAAGCATTTGTGATAACACTTGAATGAGAACCGAGCGCATTTCCGATGAGATATGATTGGACAGTAGATAAGATGAAGCTTGTATGATTCTACTGCAGATGGATCTTATCTTATCCCCCAATGGATAATTCTTTGCCCTTATCAATAGGTTATGGATCATAGTGAATATTTGCAGCAAAACCGAGGAATGTCTGAAAGCAAAAAATTCCAATGAACCATTGCAATCAAATTCCATAAGAATCGTATATAATGATTTTCATTGTCGATAATACCCAGTTAAAAATACCTCGATATTCAGAAGTTATAGAAAATAAGATAAAAAGCTTGTTAGAACTAGAAGTGTATTGGGAGCACATAAATGGGAATTCGAGTGAAATTTAAACAAACTATTAAACTAGAAAGTCAGAAAACTGAAAATAAGATGAGTAAATAAAACTCTAGGGCCTGAAAAGCTTCAGTGCACCAAAAAAGGGGGACACAGAAGTAAACTTATACGGGCTAATAGGATAATATATCTGAAAATATAATTTTTTTTATTTATTCTTATGCAGAATGTAATTCTAACAATACAATTTTCACCAGATCAATATTTCTGGCCGAAGTTCCTGTATTTAAATAGTGTGTTCATTGAATTGCAAAAAGTTATTTATTCAGTCACACAACAAATATTAGACAAAAATTTCTTGTTGAATATAGTTCAGTGAATGAAGAGAATGGTCAAATGAATTGCTTCACTTATTGAAAGGAATACCCTGCATAATCGAGATAGATTACAATGACTTACAGTAATATAGAAACATAAATAAAAATTATTTCACACAATGAAGCATTGAAAGCACTAGAAATCGGATTTGTTTATATTGAGCAACGAGAAGTCATGTAGTGTGAATTTAACGTTATTAAGACGCTGGAGTGACATAGGAGCGAAAAAAGACTAAATTAAAAAAATTGTTGATTACTGATTGTATCACTAAATAGTTTGAGCATTTTTGGTTTATTCCAAAGAACAAATACAATTTCTTTAATATTTGGTTTAAGGTGTTTTATCCGACCACCCGCAGGCCAGATTGTGCCAGATAAACGAAGTTGTACTGTAATTATATACAATAATCAAAGTTCAAGGTTGCAATAATTAACTCGGACATGTGAGGAAAATTCAGTTTCTTTTACTTGGCTGAATTCGTTAAAAAGTATTTTGTGTTGTTTAAATATTGAAAATTTGGCATGTGTTTAAAATTATAATTTAATAGCCAAAAGAATCGACATAATTTTAACAAATTTTTAGAGATAAATAAAGTTTATTGAAAAATTATGCCTGAATTTTTGGCTCAGAATCAATGTTCACTGTGACCTACTCAATAGTTTTCATAGAATATTTGGTTGTTTGACAGAATTAATTTTTAAAAATTTTAGAAATTACAGATATTCTTAGATATCGATCAATATTTTTTAAGATTCTTAGTATTAGCACATCATAAATATTTCTCAAAAGATCTAGCTTATAATAAAATACATTTTAGGACCATAAATAATAGTTTTCAATTTTGACACGACTTATTATAGACATACCATATAATGGATTGTAGTCACAACTTAGTGGACCTGGTATTACCAGTAAACTGTAAATGATAAAGATTCTAGTTACAAATGTTTAGAAAGCCCATTTTAAAAAACTATAGAAGATGTTTATGCTTGGTTTAATTGTTGGTGACTGCATTAACGTTCATTATATTTATTACAAATATAAATGTATATTTGGAAAAATCAAAGAAAATGATCTAATTTTTTGCTGTTTAAATATTTGAGAATTTGGAAAGTTTTGAAAAGAAAATGCATATTTTTAGACAAAATTTTGAATAAATAATGGGAATCAAAAATCCCAAAAGATTATGTCTGAATAAAGAAGTGCCATGTGATGTGTTATAGTCGCAATTCAATGAATCTGGTAGTATTGGCATAAAACGACAGAGTTCCCATTCCTATTTAAATAAAAATGTAACAAAGAAGCTCGTAATGAAATGCGTGAAGGACGATTTAGTTTGAGCTTGTTGATGATGACTGCATTAGATATTGTTTAAAAATTTAGTTTTGATTGAAACCATTGGCAAACATCAGCTTTGAAGTTGTTGTATAAAACCGAAACTCAAAAATCGGTGATTATTTTTATTATAATTGACTTTATTACGTCAACTCTAAAGTCACACCGAGACGTATTTGCATATGCAGAAAATAATGGTTTTTACCCAATTATAGTTTTGGTTAATTTACTAACAGAAGATTCTGTAAAGAAAAAAACAACTAAATAATTGGGCCGAGTGTCAAGATAATACATAAAATATCTATCATTATTATAAATATTTTACAATGTCATCGAAAACAGAAAAAGTAAATTGAAATGAACGGTCTGTTACCGAATAAGAGTATTACTTTATTTTTTTCAAAAATTCCACAGAATATAAATCACAGTATTGAAGTTCATATATACTTTATTTATTACTAGCGAAGGGTTTCAAGAATAGGTATAGGGGACTGGCCCTGTAGGTTACACCTTATCTTTAAGTTGAAATAAATCATAACTTCATTATACTACTTTTATGCGATGTTGGAAGAAATTATCACAAACGAAAAATAAATATTTAAATCAATATTGTAAAAATAATCAAAAACGTAAATCAAAAAATATAAAAAATGCTTAGATCTATAATAAAGAATATTGAAATATTATCACAAATCGAAAATAAATATATAAATCAATATGATGAAAACAATCATTAATATGATAAATCAATAAAAACATCTAGATCAGTGGTGGCCAACCCAAATCAATAGAAGGGCCAAATTTTCGGAAAAATACTATCACGGGCCACAATAAATTCATTTAAATAAATATAACTCGTTTTTATGATTCAAGTAAACTTAGAATCAATTTTTTAAATTAAAAACATGCTTAATTCGAATATGAATTTTAAAAAAGACAATTATTGATTTGATGTTTAAAATTGTGTCCGGGCCACATCAAAACGCTTCGCGGGCCACCGGTTGGCCATGGCTGATTTAGATCTTTAACCCCTTACCGTGGAATAAAAAAAAATTTATGGAATCTGTGTAATTTTTTTCTTTCATAATTTGATATGTTATGTTATCCTCTACATTTCCTATGCTTTTTTTCGTATCAAGACGAGTTAATTCGTGACATATGGTAAAGGGATTAATAAATATTTTTTTAAAAATCGATTATTTTATAAAATTATATATTTATTTAAGTTTTTTTGAAAATCATTTCTGTGATTGAAATCATATTCAAAATTGTAATGACAATATTGTTTTATATATAACTAAGGTGACCAACTATACTCATTTACTGAGTTTTGTACTCTTTTCAAATCCTGTACTCTGAAAGTACTCATTTGTATTTCTAAAACATTTTTTTAGATTATTTTATTTCAATTTTATTAATTAAATATTTAAAATTATTTTGACAGATTTATTATAGTTTAATTTTCATTTTACTTAAAAATAATATCAGATTATAATATTTATTTAAAATCAAAATAAAAATATATTACTAATTATTTTATAATATAATTTTGAGATTATTAATTCAAATATAAGCGATAACAAAAGAAGGAAAAATCGTTTAAACTAAAATTTAAAAAATGTGTTTCCGTTCATTGTAGTTTAAAATGGAAATGATGACTCCTTGTTTAAATGCACAATCTGCAATAGGGAATTTTCAAGGAAATTCGAAGAGTAAATTTATATTTAAATGAAGAAAAATTGAAGAAATGGAACGATGAGAATATAGAACTTGACATTTTAGAGTAGAACATATCCCACATGAAAATTTAAAAGTGGGAATGATTATTGGAGCAGTGAGAAGTCGCAACTTTCTGTAAAAACATTATCTGCCGTCTCAAATTTAATATACAAAATGAAAGTTGTTCGGATATGGCTACATTATTAGACTAACATCCTCATTTAGCAAAAAAAATCCACTCCAAAGAAAAATATGTTTTTAAAAGAAAATAAAGTTTTTATCGTTTTTTCTTTTTTTTTCACCTATGAAATACTTGCAAAGTGTATTCTTTTTGAACAAAAAATAGTTGGTCACCTTAATATAACCAGAATTTTCGGCATTGAATCAAACAATATCAAAACCATTTTTCAGAATTCAATATTAAAATTCCAATCGAATTAATTTTTTTATTGAAATTAATATTTTACAATTAAAAACTCACTTTAAAATATTTATCCAAATAATTTAATATTTTAAATAGAATTATTTTTTTAACTAGTTTATATTTTTATTTTTAATTATTTTTGACTATTCCGAAATATTTAACTCTGCCAAAAAATCAATAAATTCCAGCAGAGTCGATATTTACGACTTAACACCCTAAAGCTGCAAATCGCTTTCAATCAATTCTCTCCCTGCCCATTATAATCGACCCATTAATTTTTTGAACCCCAGATTCATAGTTTGAAATAAAGATAAAGCAAATTATTATCAAGGTATTATAATTAGTTTATGAATTGGAAACTGATAAGAATAAAGAAATTTAGTTTAAAGAAAAAGCAGTTGAAATTAACAGTGAATTGGAAAACATTCTCACCAAAAAGTGGAATAATTGAAACACTGGAAAAAATGTCCACTTGGAATATAAAAATAACAATTAATCGGCCTTACATGGGATCATCGAATATCGGCAGGCGAGCATCAATTGTATTCATGCAGTCTTCCAGGAACTTCTGATGTTTGATCAATCGCAGCCTAATAGTGGAGTTATCGGCCAATAATTCAATTATAGATATCACAGTTGACAGGGCGTTACTGTCACGCGTAACATTCGCAACGAACATTGCGTGCACACAATCTATTACGGATATGACGAGTTCTTCATCTTTTACCAAGGCGATCTGTTCACACCAACAAAATTAGCACACATCATAAATGAAGCAATTTTAATTTATTAATAGAAAATTATTCGGATTTTACTCAAATAAAAATAAAGTAATAAAGATTAATTATTTTATTGTTATTTTTATTTTATATTAATAAATAATAACTTTGCAAAATAATTCGATTATATATTATTCGTTAATATTAATGATGATTGGGAACTTGTGATATTTGATGACTTGTTGATAAAATCATTGAATTCGAAAACCAATGTGCAAAATGCTGGGATCATTTGTGTTTTGAATGTTTTAAATAG
The DNA here is from genome assembly GCA_959609185.1 of Schmidtea polychroa. NCBI lineage: Eukaryota > Metazoa > Platyhelminthes > Tricladida > Dugesiidae > Schmidtea > Schmidtea polychroa. Next base: position 15,103 of record CAUHTR010003790.1, on the reverse strand, counting down.
TTCGGGTGTTAAATTGATTACATGTGGACTGTTGTTGTTTGCAAATACATTGAATGGATAAGTTGAAATGATTGATGTTTAAAATTAAAAATATTTTAGCTGTGAATTAAATATGATTAAAAATTACAATAATAACAGATTGATAATTTTTTAAATAAATTTAATATTTATAGTATTTCTATTTTACTTGATGATGGCAGGGAAACTATTAAAATCTATTATAAGGATGTTTGGATAACACTTTAACAATAACCATATATATAGGGTTTTCGGGTCAATTTCGTAATTTAAATTTTTGAAAGGTCAATTTCGTATATTGAAAGAACAAATTCGTTTTTTAGAAAGTCAATTTCGTAATAAAAAAATACAAGCATGAAAATGTTTTATTTGGGGAAAAAATAAATACATTGATACATAATAAATAATTTAAACACTCAATTAAAAGGCAGATTTTCCATTGCAACTAGTAATTCACGTTTCATGTGCCTATAATAACCGTCACAATCTTCTATAAATATAAGAAACCTGTGGGATCACCCATGCAGCCCCTATATTCTTTTTTAAATGATTATTTATATTTTTCAAAGAACTAAAACCAAGAGACTGAAGTTGATGAATTTAAAAATTCTCATTTTAAATCTGGATAATTTGAAAATTAAAAGAAAACCATGCCAGTCTAATGGATCACAGACGTTACAATTTAACAAGTATTGATGTGGATTCCATTTTAAAATTGTCTAAAATTTCAATTTCTTTTCAAATTAAATTTTTCATTGTTTTTGCTACAATTACATTCTTATTTCTTTTTTTGTTCATATTATTAGGCTATTTTTAATATATTAAAAATCGGTAAATTTAAAATCAAAACAATAATTTCACATTAATTATTAATAATATTGAATAATCACAATAATAAATTCATTATTTTTAAATATTTTTTCTAGATTACACCCATAAACAAGTATTAACAAGAGTATATAAGTAAAGTGATATATAAATAACCTTTAAGCGTTGAGACTGGACGAGATTGTGAAATAATTCCATTCCCACGTTAATAAGGTCATGCTTGTGATCGAGAGTGATGGCAGCGAGAGTGATTGATATTATATTCTTGATAGAGCATTTATCGGACAACATTTGAAGGCCAGTATCGATTTGTGATATATGACGCAGCAAATAGACGGTCGGTGACAAAAGAGAGAAAGGAATTGTTTCGATGGATTTACAGCAGAACTCAATGCAAGTAGAAATCGATGGATCCTAGGCATAATATTAAACGCTGAGGTTAATGTCTAACATCCATCAGAAAACCATACATTTAATAGCTCCATTGTCGATAGATCATTATTTTGTGTTACGCATTTTAATAATTCAATCCATAACGATAGGAAACTCCATTCTAAATCAGATATTTTATCAACTTTCTTTGCCCAGATAGACTTCAATTTGATTTGAATCTAAACGCATAGTGAATACAGATAACCGGGTATGCAGATGCGCGATATTTTACTTGAGATTTGTCACTGAAAATTCTGTTGTGCTGTGATATGTCGTATCTCAGAGAGTCAATTTTATCTTTGCCATCAATTAGTATTTGAACCAACAATTCCAGTCCACCAACATAATATTCCATCTCAGCCTCTGTTTTGGTCAATAATTTCTCGATTACTTCATCCACTAATCCATCTCTGATCAAATGATTGACAGTCAACAATATTTTTAATGCCACAGTATTTTTTTATAATAAACCCGCTCAATTAATACATTTTATAAAATATTGACTGCGTACCGATGCATTATTGGCTCTACAATTCCTCTGGGAATCAATGAAAATATTATTTGTTTTAATTCCGTTTCGGAGAAATTCAAAAAGTGCTGACGATGCAATGATTATTACTTATGAATTTATTTGATAATGATGAAAATGGCTTAAATGACAAGATAAATAACTATTCCCCCTTCCACTCATATTATTTTGTAAATGGTATTAATTATTAAATTTGGCTATAAATTGGCATTAAAATTGCATCAGCCTTCTTTGTTTACTGGCCTTGCAAACATACCATAGTGCCTGACTGTTTACATTATACTAAAACAGGTTTTCAATAGAAAACAGCTGTGTTTGTATTATTTTCATAATTTGCTTTCTATTTGCTTTCCTATTTCCTGAAATATACATGTTGCTTTTGAAATGTATGAATTTTGTATGAGCATGTAAGTTTGTATACGGAGAGATAAGAACTATGGGAAATTTATGATATTCGATGGATTCCAGATTATAAATGCCTTAGACTAACAATTATCAGGATTGAGTTGTGAGCTTGAAGGAACTAATTGAGTGATAGTAGGGATAAAATGATCAAAACTAGAATTACTTAATTATTGTAATGAACTAATAGAATTTAATTTCAAGATAATCTATTATTTTCTCAGAATATTTAATTTTAAATGCTTTTGCAATTAAATATTTAGCTTAATAATTTATCATGATAGTTTATTGAAACAACCAATCAAATCGTGATATACTTAAGCGCTGCCAAGCAACAAATTAACCTATTTTTGCAATCCAACAAAATTCAAAATTTTATTTATAAATATAATTACTAAAGATAAATTAGATATATTAGACAAGCAAAACTAACTCTTTTTCAATTTTCGTTTCAAACACATCAACTGAATGTTTTTTTATTTCTAACCACGTCTTTAATTTTTGGGCTTCATCGAAAAATTCTCTCATATAATTGGTCAAATTCGGTGCAATCTTTAGCACTTGGTTATAAATTTCGATTGCTTCATCAAATCTATCGAGCCGTACTAATGCACGACCTTTATGAAGCATTGCTTTGTGATTTGTAGGAGTAATTTTCAGTGCAACATCGCAATCATCTAGAGCTTCTTTTAATTTATCAATTTTCAAATATGCCTATTCAAATAATATTGTTAATGTTGGTATTCACAATTCACTCGTATTCAAAAACCTGAGCGCGGTTTGTATACAAAATTTCGTAATCTTTACACTCAATAATCCCTTTCGTGTAATATTTAATAGCTTTCTCAAAGTCATTGGCTTTGTAATAATCGTTTGCCCTATTCTTCATTAATTCAGCTTTAGCTTTTGCCTCAGCTTTTCGTTTAGCTCTTTCATTTGCATCTCGTTCAATATCTTTCATTAAAGTCTCTTGACCTATTGAAATATTATTATTTATGAAAATAAAACTTAAAATTTCTAATTAACAAAATTAATTCTTACTCGAGCCATTTGATTTATTAATTATTGTTTTATTAAATTCTACAAAGAATGATAATTCATGAAATATAGATAATGAAATATAAATACCTTTTGATTTTTTATTTTGATTCAATAACAGATCATCGATTTCGCTGTAAGTAGATTCTATAGTATTTGAATCTTTCACCACTTTTTTAATAAGCCCATTTACTTTGTCAATTCGTTCTAGAGCTTCTAAATCGATGTCATTCATGATTACTATTAGTAACTAATAACATCAATTACAATAAACTAAAAATAAGGCGAAATTAAACTTTTTGACAATTCAAACAAATCTTAATATTCAAATAAATTTTCTTTCAGTTCTAATCGGTTTATCGTAAAAAATATTACAATTATTGCTTTGGATAAAAAAATGCATGCCCATTAAAAAATAATACATGTTGAAAAAGAAAATCTTGACTTAACACTAATTTAGCTAATTAGTTATTTTTGATAAAGTTTCAAATGAGAAATCGTAATTATACCAATACATGTAAATTTTATTATGCGCATTGCTAATCAATTTAAATGCTTGAGACAATGCTCATGAACTTATTCGCCCAAAGAAATCTGCAAAAACCTTCTCAGGTGTAAGATTTTATGATAACGACCATCTAAGACTGCATAGATGTTATAGGAACATAATTATGTGTGTGAAATTTCATACCAAGAGTCTACAAAGAGTCTGGAAGATAACTTAGCTATCCTTTATTTTGTGGCAAAATGGTCCAATTATTGAATCTTTCAACGTCTTGTACTGGGTGGATGTTAAAAACAAAACTTTCTGTCCACTCATCAGGTTTCTCTACCAACATTGGTCCTGTGCATTAGTGAGTGGCCATCATCAAAAGGCGAGTCTCGTCACTAGGGCTCCTAATGCTCTGACGTGCCTCTGGTCCATTAGATTAATAAGGACAGAATTGCACCCTAATTCATCATTGTTCCATTATCACGGAAAGTTTATTCTAAAGCATAAGTTTTAACGCCACCCACTATTTTTTTCATACCTCATCAAGGATCTTTAATAATTTTTTATCAAATAAAAATAGAAAAAATAACTTTTCTTGAAAAAAATTGTAGGAATAATGTAATATTAAACAATTAATGTTGTTTTAATATTATTAATATGTGGTAAAACTAGAATTTGAAAAACGTTTTGTCTTACAAGCTATCCGGGCAATGGAAATCAACAAGATCATAATTGAAAATGTTGGAAAATTCGATGGCAAAAATACAGATGTGGAAGAATGGTTCGACAAACTCGAACTTATTTTGGAAGCCAAGAATGTGAAAAATATCATGAATGTAATGCCAATTTTACTTGAAGGTCAATCTTATGCAGTTTTCAAACAGTTAAAGAAAAGCAACACGACAATGGATTTTGGTATGCTGAAGAAGGAATTATTGAAAACCTTTGGTATGAGCGAGCAAGAAGCTTTTACGAAACTTTTAAAGAAAAAGTTATTAATGGGTGATAACTTGGATGTCCATGTAAATGAATTAAGGTCACTGTTGAAATGTTCAGGTGATCTACTAATCCGATTTTTTGTAAATAGCTTACCAAGTGATTTGTCAAATCAACTTAAGATGTCAACAGCGTCAACAATGAATGAGTTAGTCGCTCAAGCAAAGAAAATCGCAAGTCATCAAATTTGTGACAATGAAACGGTTGCAGTAGTAGTACCAAAATCAGATAGTGGAAGACAAGCCAATCAAAAATGCTATATATGGAATAGTGCTAATCATGTGGTAAGATACTGTCCAGAAAGACGCAACATCAGATGTGCAAAATGCGGTATTATGGGACATATTTCAAGGTTTTGCAAGTCGGGAAAAGATCAAGGGGCTATACACAATGTGGAGTCGGGTGTGACCCCAAGAATTGTGAATCTGTGAGACTCCTAAAAGTAAATGGTGATGTAAAAGCATGTTTAGTTGATTCGGCAGCACTACCACTATAGTAAAAAGAAATCCACAAAAATCTATGACAGCGTTAGCGATGCTTGATGGTTCAATCATATAGGCTGAGAGAAGTAAAGTTGATATATGGGTTGGAGATAAGTTATTTAATATTGATTGTTTAATATACCCGAAACTAGTATCCAATTATGATGTAATTTTAGGAGTGAATGCTATTAATAGGTTTGGTGGAGTTCGATTGATAAAGAAGCCATATTCGGTTGTGAAAAAGCACATTGTCACGTAGCGTGCTCTAGTAGTAGTATGTCAGAAATATTGAAGGAAAATTTCCCTGCGAGATTTGAAAACGAGAAATGGATTGTCAAATGGGATTGGAAGTCAGAGCCACCGAAATTTCTACCTAATAGAAATTCAAACTTTTATGATAATTGTAGTAGGGATCAGGAGACGATACGTATCTTGAATTCTTGGATATCTAACAGCTATCTAGTTGATTACGACGAGAAAGCGATTGGATCAGTACCTATTTATGATATAATTCAGTTAAATAAAGCGAAAGTGCGTCCAGTATTTGACTTTAGGAGTATCAATAAATATATTGATGTATATAGTGGGAATGCATATATCTGTTCTGAAAAATAACGATCATGGAGATGTTTAAGTAAAAAATTTGCAATGTTAGATTTATCTGATGCATATATGCAAATACACGTGGATAAAAGCATGTGGCAATATCAATCTTGTATGGTTAATGGGAAGAGATATGCGCTTACGAGAATGGGATTTGGATTGAATATCGCGCCGACGATAATGACAGAGATTGTGAATAAAGTATTGAACAACAATGAATCAATCAAGAATAGCACAAGTTCATACATAGACGATATATTCGTAGATGAATCTAAAGTTGAAGCAAGTAAAGTAAGTGCAGAAATGCGTAAATTTGGTTTGATATGTAAAGAAGAAGAAAAGTCAAGGATACTCTCAGTATAAGAGTATTAGGTATTGATGTATTTCGAAAGAATAATGAACTACATTGGAAAAGATCGAACGATATTCGGATAAATGAATTAAATGAAGGGCTTTCAAGAAGAGAGCTGTACTCGGTATGTGGCCAGTTAGTTGGAATTTATCCTGTGTCTGGGTGGTTGCGGCCAGCTTGCTCATTAATCAAGAGGCTATCCAGTGGAAATTGGGTCGATTCAATAGAAAATCATATCGTTGACAAAGTAAAATGGTTATTAGAAAAAGTGAATGAAAGAGATCCATCGTCAGGCAATTGGAGTGTTCCCAGCAATCAGACAGGCATAATTTGGCGCGATGCAAGTTCGATCGCCATTGAAATTGTATTAGAAATGGAAGGTTCAGTGGTTGAAGATGCGTGTTGGTTGAGAAAACCTAATGATTCAAGACACATTAATTTGGTGGAATTAGAAGCGATTGTGAAGGGTATTAATTTGTGTATTAAAGAATCTAAAGTACATCAAAATTAAATCCGATAGTAAATCAGTTGTGTGTTGGGTTAACAGCATATTATCAAGCGACAGAAAAATGCATACAAAAGCAAATTCAGAGTTGTTAATACGACGAAGGCTGGAGCTTTTAAAAGATCTAGCGATTGAGTATGAACTTAAAATGGACATTGAGTTTGAAAATAACAAGGCTGATGTATTAACGAAAGTCTCAGCCAACTGGATGATTCTTAAAGAAATAGTCGCAGTTCTGGGGCAATCAAAAAAGCTCGAAAGATATGTTATTAGAGATTCACAAGAACTGACATGTAGGGAAAAATCGTATGCGATTCTTAGCATCGGAAGCGGGGCTACTAAATGTGGATAATGAGATCTCAGAAATAATTGCAAGTTGTAATCAATGCCTATCAATCGACCCAGCGCCAGTAACATGGGGAAAAGGTGAACTAAGCTGTGATGAAAATTGGTGCCTTTTAGCAATTGATGTAGCTAAATTTGCTAAAGATAAATATTTGACAATTATTGATTGTGGACCATCAAGATATGCAATCTGGAAGAAAATTAAGAATGAAAATGTAGAAGAGATATGTAATGCTTTAAATGAAGTGCTATGTGAAAGAGGAGCTCCAAGTGAAATATTATTAGATAATTATTTATCTTTTAGATCTAGAAAATTTCAAGAATTAGATGATAAATAGAATGTTGAGTTGGTATTTAGAACAGTGAACCGTCCAGGGGGAAACGGGATCATTGAACGCAGCCATCGAACAATCAAATCGCTAGCAGCTAGGTCCTCAGGAACAATCACAGAAGCTGTGTATTGGTTCAACAATACGCCAAACAACAATAATATTTGTCCATCTAGAGCCATATTTAGATATAATCCAAAGCTGAATCTGCCAAGCTACAATAAAAAAGAGATAATAATCGAAGCAAAATATTCTGCTGGTGACCCAGTATGGATAAAACCGAATTTGAATCAAAAATGCACAGAAAGATGGAAAGATGGACATATCATTAAACCATTATCAAATACAAAACTTTTAGTCAGATGTAATGGATACGATATGCCGCGACATGTGGGCGATATTAGAAAAAGAGTTGTTAAAGATCCAGATGAATCTGGTGGGAATGTAGGAATAATGTAGTATTAAACAATTAATGTCGTTTTAATATTATGAAAATGTGGTAAAAATAGAATTTGAAAAACGTTTTGTCTTACAAAAATTATATACAAAAATACTGTTATTTCACAAGCTTTGTCCCCACAAAACATTATTTCCAATTCTAGTTTAAATAAAACAACTAATGTTACTGAAATTATCACAAACATTGAAAATACGATACTGGTCCAGGTAAATGATCCAAGTAAATGGAATACTGACGAATCCTTGATTAATTTTGATGTAAAGTTTTGTTTCAAATCCAACAAGAATGTAGATTTCAGTACATCAAAAAAACTATTATGTGACAAATATCGTTGTTTGAACGTGCAAAACATTTTGAAAAAATTAAAAAATGGAGAAACTCATGAACGAGATTATTTATCATATTCAGAGTCTGATAAGGCTCTATATTGCATTCCTATCTATTTATTTCAAGATAATAGTTCTTTTTCTAAAAGATATTTCACAATTATTAGAATCTCACGAAAATTATTCTACACATCGCCTTTGTGCTATGATCATGATTGAAAGAAGTAACATGAGTGGAAGTGTGGAAACCTTTTTGCTCAAAAATTTTAAAAACGAAGTAGATTATTGGAAAAATGTTTTAAATAGAGTTGTCTTTGTTATAAAAAAGCTATGTAGCCGTGGATTACCTCTTCGAAGACACAGTGTAATATTATGACAATCACAGTGGAAATTTTATGATGTCACTAGAAATGGTTGCAGAATATGATTCCTTTTTAAAGAGCACATACTGAAGTATGGAAACTGTGGTTCTGGAAAAACTTCATACATGTCAAATTTATTTATTTTAGCTCAATCGACCTTGGTAATGCATATTACCAAGTAGAGATAGATGAAGAAGCGCAAGAGAAAACAGCCTTCTCAACAAAGAAAGGGCAATACTGTTTCAATAGAATGCCGTTCAGAATTGCTGCAGCACCAAGTACGTTCCAGGAAATGATGACAAAGAGAATACGCAAAATTAATGGAGTAATAGTGTATTTGGATGACATTCTGATTTATTCGAGTAGTAAAGAAAAACATTATACAACACTCAGTGAAGTATTAAAAGCGATTGAAGAAGCAAGACTAGAGATTAACCCAGAAAAGTGTCAAATAATACAGAAAGAAATCAGATTCTTAGGATACATAATCAGCAAAGAAGGATGATCCTTCTAAGATTCAGGCTATACAAAATTTTGGAAAGCCAAGTTGCGTAAAGAAACTTCGAAGCTTTCTAGACATTTGCAATTATTATAGAAGATTCATCAGTGAGTATGCAAAGAAAGCAAGGATGTTAGAATAATTATGTAGCGGTCCGAGTAACAAAAAACTGGAATGGACTGAAGGAACAAATTACGTATTCGACGAATTGAAGTTGGCACTCACAACGGCACCGATCCTATGTTTTCCGGATCTGAGAAAGGACTTTAACAATTAAATTTATGTGAATAATAAAATATATATTGTGAATTATTTGACTTAGTTAATTAAAATAAGTGTTATCATTTAATTATTCATTTGTCCAATTAATTTAGATAATTAGTTTCAAGTAAGAAATATGATTTTCGTGTTTATTTTATTTATTTATTTTTTTTTCCGAAAAAAAATGAATATCCGGTTTATCTAAAATTAACTCAGCGTTTTATTTTATAATAAATTAAATAATTACTATTTAAAATTTTATTCAAATTGAATAATTACTAATTAAAATTTTATTCAAATTGAAATATTAATGTTATAATTTACGCTCTTGTTAGGAATATATTAAATGTAAATGTAAAATAAAAAAAATACATAAAAACTAAATAAAAATAATAATAATAATAATAAATAAAATAAAATTAAATAAAATATTAATTATAAAAAATAAGGAGAAAAAAAGTAACAATAATAATAATATTAATTATAATTAAAAATTTATTAAGATTTAAACCGAAGAAAATGATTCGATTGGTCTATATTTGATCTTGATATTCCATGACCTTCTACCTTACCAAATATCTCGGTAATCCTATATCTAAGAGTATGAAACACGTCGTTTATCCAAATCTTCTCTCTGCTACACGACCGATTTTGCATATATATATATATATATGCAAAATCGGTCGTGTAGCAGAGAGAAGATTTGGATAAACGACGTGTTTCATACTCTTAGATATAGGATTACCGAGATATTTGGTAAGGTAGAAGGTCATGGAATATCAAGATCAAATATAGACCAATCGAATCATTTTCTTCGGTTTAAATCTTAATAAATTTTTAATTATAATTAATATTATTATTATTGTTACTTTTTTTCTCCTTATTTTTTATAATTAATATTTTATTTAATTTTATTTTATTTATTATTATTATTATTATTTTTATTTAGTTTTTATGTATTTTTTTTATTTTACATTTACATTTAATATATTCCTAACAAGAGCGTAAATTATAACATTAATATTTCAATTTGAATAAAATTTTAATTAGTAATTATTCAATTTGAATAAAATTTTAAATAGTAATTATTTAATTTATTATAAAATAAAACGCTGAGTTAATTTTAGATAAACCGGATATTCATTTTTTTTCGGAAAAAAAAATAAATAAATAAAATAAACACGAAAATCATATTTCTTACTTGAAACTAATTATCTAAATTAATTGGACAAATGAATAATTAAATGATAACACTTATTTTAATTAACTAAGTCAAATAATTCACAATATATATTTTATTATTCACATAAATTTAATTGTTAAAGTCCTTTCTCAGATCCGGAAAACATAGGATCGGTGCCGTTGTGAGTGCCAACTTCAATTCGTCGAATACGTAATTTGTTCCTTCAGTCCATTCCAGTTTTTTGTTACTCGGATCGCTACATAATTATCCGGGCTAATGCTGGGGATGATTGCCACGGATAACCAGAATCCTCAAATTTTTATTTTATTTTTGAATAAAATATCATATACACAACACAAATCTTTAACGCATTATTTCTATATTCATTGTTTATCAAGAAAACACAAACAAATGAGTAAAAATATAATATTTTATCATATATAGTATATATATTATATACGAACTTAAAAAAAATATAAAAGTATACTTTTATATGTACACAGATTAAAAAAATCCGTAATTTTCATTTGTTTTTGAGATTTTTCAACGAATTTCTTATTTCACTTCGAAATATTCTTAAAGCTATTACAATATTATATTCAGTTCCCCTTTGTTCAGCTTAATATAACATGTATCAATACAATTCAATGCCGTTTCATAACTACTGGTATCTTCTTCGCTTGTAGTAATACTGTCATTTTTTTCCTCTTCAGTAACAAGAGAAACGATATCAGGATCATCCATGCCTGGATCCTTTAAATCATGATTGAGCCATTCCTCTATGTCTTAAAAAAAATAAAAATTTTCCAATAATCCACATATTTCAGATACAAAATTTTCTTCATTCTCTTTTGAATCAATTAAATCTGTTTCTTTGAAATCTTCTTTAACTACTAGATTCTCATGAAATTCTTTGCTGGTTCGATGCAGATTTGGCCGCTAATTGGTATTCCCTCTGCCCGTTTTTGATTGAACCATATTAGCATGGCTGCATCCAAATCTTTGAATGTCGACGTTTTCGTACTTTTTCGTTTCGAAGGACTATCACAATCTCTAGCAAACGCCTCTTACTTATTTTTTTGTTTGACTATATCTCGAACAGTTTGAATACCAATTTCATATTCTTCGGAAAGTTTTGACGTTGATTTTTCTTTTTCCAATCTCTTAATTAATGTAAGTTTGTCGTATCGTGAATACAATTTTCTTTCATTGTTTTTTTAATCGTTCTTTCTTTAATTTTAATTTTTTTTTACAAAGCGCATATTCAAGATCGCAATTCATTAATGAGTCCTATAATCGTAATAGAAAAAAATCAATCAAATTAAATTTGAATTAAAAAATATTTATTTTCACGAACGAATATATATATATATATATATAGTGCTTTTTCTGAAAAAAGGTGCCGGAACGTATCTGCATTATCCTTTATTTGCAAAAAAATGACGCTGAAATTAGCTAACAAATAAAATAATTATGCAGGACACAAAATATACACTTATGACCGACGACAGGAAACGATTTTAATGACGTAGTATATTAATGGCGTATATTTACCGTGAGCGTGTTTTATATAATAGTAATAACACATAGGAAGCACGGAGTTATGATTCACTCAAATGGCGTACGATTACTACTTTTAATTTGATTGTAATTGAGTATTTCGAAATGTCAGAAATAGAAATATGACAAAAAACTAAAACATGTCAATTTTTTAAAATCATTCAGCGAAAAAAGGTGCCGGAACGCCGTTCTGGAGCGTTCCGTCAGAAAAAATCACTTTTTTATTTTTGTGTACGCGCCATAATAATTACAAACTGACACTTACAACGTATTTTAAATCCTCAAACATAGCATTTTTACACAGTGAATATACTTACAACCTGAACCTAAACACTATTAGAAAACTGGAGCTAATTTTTAAAAGTGGTAGTCAGATTCGTAATACCCACGAATAGTAAAATATATTTATGTAAAAGTGAAAAAGATGAAAATTGTCTTAGTGTGAAATAATTGCATTGGTAAAAAAATTTCTACTGCAAATACGGTGATTTCTGGAAATTTTCTAAATTGTAGTGGGCAAAATATGCCTGTCATATCATTCACATCCTGTCAAAAGTTAAATAATTTAATTAATTAAATATTTTTAATTTAATAAAAAACATATTTTATATATTTAATCAAAATTCATCAAATCTTTTAAAACTCGACTCTTAAATTTATTTAAATTTGTTGAATTTCTGTATTTCTGTATTTCAAAACATTAAAAATGTCAAAAAAAATATTTTTAAAATTCAATATTTCATAAATTATTTTGTATTATTATAATTACAGGAATGCCTCGCATAGTACGGTTTCTCTATAGTACGGTTTTGAAATTTTCAAAATATGATTGTTTTTAAAATGATTAAATAAAATTTTCGAAATTTAAAAAAGTTTTTTTAAATTAATTTTTTAGAATTTATTCGTTATTACAAAATCATACGCCACGTGTTTTATAATTTGTTTTGTTACGTTTAATTTCTGGTTTGTAGTTTTATTAAAAAATTTTCTTAAATTTCTTAATAGGGGTAGTAAGCCGTAAATTTATTTGCTCCAGAATGCCTCGAATAGTCCGGTTTCAAATAGTACGGCTAAATTCCAGAACTGATTAATCGTACTGTTCGAGGTATTCCTGTATATATAATGTGTCCAAAAACTGCCCAAAATTCATTTCCATATATTTAATAATTAAATTGTTCTAATTATAATTTTATTTTTAAAAATACGAACAAAATAAAAAAAAAGCTTTATATTTTAATATTTATTTTATAAAATTAAAAATTTTTCCAACCAGGAAATGCTTTGTCAAATTAAGATTTTTATTTAAATTTTTTATAAAAAAAAGTGAACCTTCACAAAAAATAATCGATTTATTTGTTTATATAAATATTAATTATTTTGTTTTGATTATTTTAATGGAAACAAAATTTGAAAAGGTCTACGATTCAAGAAGAAATAAAACTTATATTATCGGAAAATTGCTAGGACGAGTAAATGTCATATATTATATTAGACATAAATGTTTTCAAATTTCAGGGGGGTTTTGCCGACTGCTTTGAACTTTTCGATTCAAAAAAAAACATTTTTGCCGTGAAAAGAGTTCAAAAATCAAAGTCCACTGATAAAACCACAACAGAACAATTAAAACAAGAAATAAGAATTCATCAGGATATGAATCATGAAAATATCGTCCAGTTCATGTTCCATTTTGAAGATCAAAATAATTATTATTTGGTTTTAGAATTGTGTTTAAATGAAGTGAGCTAATATTTGATTAAAATTATAACTTTGTCAAAATTTTCCCAGACTTTGTCTAAAATGAGAAAATTACGGCAGAAAATCACTGAACCGGAAACGAGATATTTCTTGAAACAAATAGGAAATGCCTGCCAATATCTTCACGAAAGGAGAATCGTCCATCGAGACTTGAAATTGGATAATATTTTTCTTACAAAAAAAATGATTGTCAAGTTGGGTGATTTTGGTCTGTCGGTTAAGAAAAAAAGTGAAACTGTGAAATTACGACTGTTATGCGGGACCCCTAATTATCTGTCACCGGAAATTGTTAGCAATAAATTATATAGCTACGACGCAGATTTGTGGTCCCTCGGAGTTATTATGTAAGTTTCTAATGTATTAAATTGTTAATGTCTATATTTTTGATGTCTTTAAGATATTATTTAACAACCGGACATCCTCCCTTTCAAGGAAAATCTATTAATGTAATTTATGAAAAAATAAAAAATGTGGACTACACTTTCCCTAGTGAGCTCAGTTCATCGTGCCAAAACGTTATTAAGTCTCTTCTTCATAAAAATCCTGCTTTGCGTCCATCGATAGAAATATTACTCCAGCACCCATTTTTTAAACAATTTACACCGAAATCTTTACCAATTTCTTCACTAACGAAATGTCCAAGATTTGACAATTTACCAACGGAAAATCTCACCCAAGAAGATAAACAATATATATCAGACCTATTCTCACCCGAACCGGAAAGTTCCTTACATAATACTTCTAGAAAGCGTCTTCGAAAACCTGAAATAACTAAATATTTTATGGAAGACCTACTGAAACAAATCAAAGAAATGCTAATTGAGATAAAAGTTTTCAATTGTCATGGTGAAATATTATCAAATGACCGTAGAAAGTGGGCAGAAAGCGTCGAAAATCCAGATTTGGCGCCGATATTTTGGATTGGAAAATGGATAGATTTCACCGAACAGCAGGGATTTGGTTATCAACTAAATGACGGGTCAACGGCAGTGATTTTCAATGACAAAAACCGAATGGTTCTAACTGCCAATGAAGTAAATATTCAGTACATTGATACAAACGAAACTGAATTCCTCTATACTGTGGCACGGTATCCCGACAATTTACGGTATAAAATAGATATTTTGAAATGCTTCCATAAATATATGACAGAGAATCTTTCAACGGTAAATCATATTTAATTGAGTTATTAAAACAAATACAATTTATTGACAGGCGGGAAATAAGATAAAACATACAGAAGACGAGCTAATGGTACGACTACCTTACGTGAAGTATTGGCTGAGACAAGATAAGGAAATAATAATGCAATTGGATAATGGTGTTACTCAGGTGAGAATATTAT
>CAUHTR010003789.1:0-25119 GCA_959609185.1 Schmidtea polychroa | reverse complement strand
ACAATGGATCAGTAAAGATATTAAAAACGTCGAACTCTTTACTGATTCATAGTCAATTTTTAATAAATACAATGTCAATTGAAAAGAAATCAGAGGTGAAAATCGAAAGAAGTTCTTATTAATACAATTTATTTATACAATCAATATTTTGCTTCACTCCCTTTAGATCCAATCATTTAGTTTTATTACAAATAGTTTTCACAGATTAGATTTCGAATCAAGTGAATAATATTTCATCAAATTTGATCACTTCCGACTCACCAAATATGTTGGGGTTGTCGCTGAAATTAAATATTACCAATTATTATTATTCTGACTCAAAAGTGTGCCCTGTTTAACCCTTTCGCTGCGCATTGCTTCTTGAAATTACGTGCCCGCTGTGCGCACAGATTTTAGTGGTTGTGGGTTTATTCGTGTTGAGCAGATCAACGTTAGCCGCTGCGAGTTAGTTCGTACTGAGCTGTTTATTGAATATTGATGCAGCGAGTTTGTTCGGGTAGAGCAGTTATTTTTTTATTTTTTATGCGTATGTGGCACAGTTTTTTTTGCGATAATATACGTGCGGAGCAGCGAAATAACAAATTTCAGACAATATAAACTTTAATTAATTAACACAATTGATTATCCCTATACAGCTACGCTATTAACTGAATATTATTTCAATTTTATTGATCAGTTCAGTTGATTACTAATTTAAAACAATAGAATTAATCGATATTACGACAAGGTTTATCACGAGGTTATTGCGACCCTTCTGGAAGAATAGAACATCTGCAACACAGATTGAAATTCAAAATCATTTAACTGCTATTTCTGGCTTCGACAATCGGTGTAATGTATTGCTATATTTCTTTTCTTTTTTGAATTGTAATTAGGATTTGTGATATACTGTCATTTTTAACATAACGTGCATGATAAAAAAATATAAAATTATATAGTGTAATCTACTATAGTAAATTATCCCTATAGAAAATTACAAAAATCCATAAAAAATATTAAAAAGTAGTAAAAAAACAAATTTCAAGCTAAAACTTAGCAATGGAAAATTCAAAAGTAAATTCAATCAAAATTATCCAGAGAACAAATTTGGAATATAAATTACGTTTTCTTTTCAAAATACTATACTATGAACTATGTTTAATCGTCCTTTGAAGCTTGTTCCTTATAATAATCATCCGCGTTTCTCGACGGAGCAACTCGTACACTTCATCGGCCACCTCATAATCTGACAGACAAATGGAACCTGTATCATTAGCTGCGGTGATTTTCTTGACTTGAAATTTCTCAATATCTGCCTCATTTGCTGGTGGAGGACCACTCTGTTCAAATTGATTCATAATACTCGTTACACAATTGTCGAAACTTTGATCTGAAAATATGTAATCTGATGAATCGGATCTAAAATCCAGCGGAAGCAATCCACCAAATAAATTTGATATTAGTTGTCCAAAAACACTATTTCTGTTATCAGGATCTCTTGGAGTCATAAAAAAGGAACCATCATTTTCGTTTGTAGTACTTCCAACAGGAATATGACGAATAAGATGAAAAATATCCAAGGCATCATCATCATTTTCCATTGAGTTATAACGAATAATATGAAAAGCATTCAAGGCATCATCATTATTTTCCATTGAGTTATCAGATTCAATTCTTTCAATAAATCCATCCTTGCACGTCACACATTTACCATCCTGAGATATGTGAAAGTTCCTGTTGCATTGAAGAGCATAGTAATTAGAGTTATCAATTGTGTTCATTGAAGAAAATCCGAATATCAATTTTATTAAAATCAAATAGACATCAAAATCCCAAAATTCGATGTAAAACCATATATTTTCAAAAAAAACAGGAATTCCAATCCAACAATCAATTTCTCGAAAACATAAAGACACAATTGTCCGCGTCTGTGTGCGCACACAACAATCCAAAAAAGTAAAAAGCGCACACAGACGCGAGATAAACTAATAATTTGACAATTGTCCGCGTCTGTGTGCGCACACAATTCAAACCCAAAAAACAGGTAAAAAGCGCACACAGACGCGCGATCTAATAATCAACCACTAAAACTTAGCAATAGAAAATTCAAAAGAAAATTCAATCAAAATTATACAGAGAACAAATCTGGAATATAAATTATGTTTACTTTTCAAAATACTATACTACTCAAGTCCGTGCGGATATTTAAAAACCCACAGTTATTATAATTCTGGTATAGACAATTCCTACAAAACCATGCATTTGCAGAAAGCTAATTATAATTCCTGCATGGTTTCTGAATCCAAAAGGAATATCCCGCAAACAGAAGCTTTGACAATTGAAATATAAAGTTTTTTTTTATTAATAAAAGTATAAATATAGTTATCATCGTCGGATATTATTTATATATATATATATATATATATATATATATATATATATATATATATATATATATATATATATATATATATATATATATATATATATATATATATATATATATATATATATATATACAAACATTGGGTACTACAATCTTCTCTTACATAACAATAGCAAACTATAACAATAACATAATAATAATACATAATTATAATACTTATATACTTAGGAAACCTTTAAAATCGGTATACTCCATACAGTTAGTCTTCTTTCTTCACTTGAAATTGCTTGACACTCGCGATTAATAACTTGGATTTAGTTTTTGATTCTGTTTTTGTCTTTATTACCATTTTTTATAAATTATATTCTTCTTTATCTTTTCACTCAGGTATCCTTATTCTCCTTTAAAAATTGTGACCATCTCTTGATTTAAGGTGTATTTCATTTAATAGTCAATAATCTAAAGGCACTTAATCATATTGAATTTTGTTTAATTTTTTCTTCCAATACATTTTTTTTGGTCATCTCCAGCTCCTTTATTATCTCTGACTGTGTGTCAATATATGCATTATTTAAAAGACGCTATCTCTCGGCTTCCCTGATGATCCCTTTCATTTATCTTATGCAAGCTATCAAGATGTGTAAATTCAATTTTCGATTTTGCTTTTGTTTTTATTTTCCCTTCTTCACTTTGTATTTTTTAATTAAGAATAACCTTGTTGTATCTCAATTGTTTAAATTTTTCAATTCTTTGCCATTTCCTTTTTTGTTTTGTCATTTCTTCCACTTGCTCCTAATTTTCAAAATTCTGGAAAAACACACCTTTTATTCTATATATTTTCCCCAATCATTTTATTTCACTTAAACAATATATATCTAATTTTTATTATTTAGATATACTCTAAATATCTAATTCATTTTTCATATTGGTAAATTCTAATAGATTTTATATGTGTGTGTCGAGTTTCACAGCTGGGAAATGAAAAATTTTTGAGTCGAGCTGATGTAAGCCATTTTTGCTGGTGTCTTTCTTTTCATTGGACTTGTTTTGCTGACTTCTGATTACTGTGACCAGAGCGTGAAGTGTGGTCTTTCTTTATATTTGCGAGTCATTTTGATTGTATAAACCTTTGTATAAACATTTGTTACATTTACATTTTAAATAAATATTTATTGTTGAAATCGAGGTATCATAGTAATTTAACGCCCAGTATCTTTTGGAGTCAGATAGTGCAAACAAATTTAGTCGTTAATCTAACTGACAAATCTAACAGTAATTAAAATTTCTCTTCATTTTTATGTTTTCTTTCTTAAGAGTTTTTCTAATAATTGTTGTCATTGTCATTTAAATATTCGATATGAACCATATTAAAAAAATAATAATCTTCAATAACTTTAACAATCTCTTGGATGTGTTGTTGCATGAACATCTGCAAATTCATTTCATTCTGGGTAAATTATTCATTTCACTTTCGTAGTCTTCTAGTATTAGACTCTGCATAATGCATATGAATGCGGTATAATTGTTTAGGCAGAAATCAGCTATTGTGTATTTGATTAGTTTCATATTCTAAAATTTCGACAGTAGGTTGTATGGCAGTGTTTCCCAACCTGTGTGCTGCGAGATTTTTGAAAAATATTCAAAATTGCTAGGGTTTTTGAACTCTAAAACTATACTTATAACTTATTAATAATTAATTTCTTATAAATTACTCCATATCGTCGTTGACTTAACTGAAATTTGTAGGTCCCACTTCAATTCTGGCAACGTATTGTACTTTTTTATAACTGCTCTTATTTGTTGAAATTGTTTCAAGTGACATTTACTTGAATGGCTCTCTCATTTAAATTCATTTCCAAGCTTCTGTTGATATTCGAATACACTTTTTATCGTAGTAAGTTTAATTAAATTATAGATTTTTGATTCTTTTAGATAAGAAAAAAATTCATTTTCTAGCCACATATAAGTTTTTAACAAAATCTGATCAAAAGAATATGTACTGAATCAAAGAAAAGGAACCAAGCGAAAATTTAAGGAAAAGTACATCGAATACTGCTTCATAGCATCCGGATTGGAAAACGATCTGGTTCATTTTAGTTTGATTTGCAACTCAGCTTTGTCTCTGGTTCCAAGCAAACTGAAGCGACATTTAGAGGTAAATCAGCCAGCTCATTAAGGCAAACCAAGCATATATTTTGAGAAACTCGCGACTGAAAAGATTCAACCGTCGAAAAAAATTACAAATTTTATGAAACTTCCAGAAAAAAGACTGATCGCAAGTTATAAGGTGGCTGGATTGATAGCAAAACGAAAAGAGCTCACAAAATGCTGAATCAATCTTCACGCCAGCACTTGCTATCATTGTTGAAACTATGGTCAGATCTGATGCAGCAGCAAATGTGAAAACGTACCATTGTCAGGTGGAACAATTTCAAGAAGAATTGAAGACTTGATGTCTGATTTGCAGGATCAAATTCATGAAAACTTTAAGACGCATGAGGATGAGCTTTGTGCCATTAAAAATGATGAACCCACTGACATAAGCGGGAAATCTCAAATCCTGGCATTTGTTTGATTCATCGAAGACCGAAAATTTGTGAACGAATATTTTTTCTGAAAAGATCTGGAGACTACGACTACAGGAGAAGATACTTTAAAATTAGTAAGCGATAATGTTTCGTTTTTCGATTTAAAGTGAAAATCCTGCGTTAATGTAAGTACCCGACAGATGCCCATCAATACAGGGAAAAAGAAGAGGATTTGTAGCACTTGTGCGTCAACAAAATCCCAAAATAATAAGTGTTCACTGTATAATTCATAGAGAAAATATCTCATTCAAATCAATTTCAAAAGATTTGTCGCCTGACATGAGCCAAGTTATTCATGTAGAGAACTCCATCAAGTCTCCACCTCTTCAACCACGACTTTTTGCTCAACCTTGAGACGCAATAGATTTAGACTACAAATGTCTGTTGTATCTCACCGAATTTCACTGGTTGTCAAAGGAAAAAGTGTTGAAGTGACCCGCTCATCTTAAAGTAGAAACTATTACTTTCCTGGATTTAAGCCACACGATGAGATCTGGTGGTTGCAAGTTCAATTCCTATCCGATTTATTCGAAAAATTACTTTCAATGAACTTGAGTCCCCAAGGAGCATCATCACATCAACATCAAAATGGAAATCATTTGGTGAGAAAATATTATTGTGGAATATGAAAATATCGAAAGAAATATTTGACTGCTTTCAGACTGTCGACCAATCTCAATACAAAAAGAAAATCATCCCAGAAAACTTTAACTCTCTCAGCGAGCTACAGTCGACTCTACAACATACTTTTCATCGTTTGATCTCGACGAATATGAATACGTCCATTCGCAATCAATGAAATATGCATCTTGACAACTGAGGTAGAGAAACAGTTGATTGATTTTAAAAATTACAAATTCTCTCACTCAATATTTACTGATACAAAATTCAAAGATTTCTGGCTTTCAGTGAGAAAATCTTACCCTGCAATCAGCCTAGAAGCAATAAAAAATCGGTTGCCATTTTCATCTTTGTGGTACTGTGAGTTTAGCTTTTCAGCATTAACTGAAATCAAGTCTAAAAAGAGAGTTATTTATGATATTTATGAAACTTCTTTGGTATTGATTATCTTTGAATTAGGAGGAAGGCGATTGGATGTAGATATATCAGAACACCGTTAATAAGCAGATATATTTTGGGAGTACAGTAAGGTGTAAATATCACAGGGGAAGAGTTCAATTTAGATAACTTGGGAGTAAAGTTAGTTGCTAAGTCTATATGTAAATAATCAATTGAAAAAAAACGGCTGGCAGATAAGGTGTATTTTTTTCCGTAATTTTGTAAATTTTGTAATTTTGTTAAACAAATGTTTGTAAGATTTATGCATATTTCATGTTCTGGTAATTTATAGATAAAACCAGAACCCTTTAAACCTCAAATTTTTGAATAGAAATTGCACGTAATCAATAACATTGGAAAATTATTTAGTTAAAAACGGCTTTAATTTAAATAATGTTTTTTTTATTTTAGTATTTTTTACTAGAAATTATTATGAAAAATTTGGTTTATAATGTATAAATAAACTAAATATTAAATTGAAGTTTTCACCAAAATGTTTCACATCAACCAATTTACATAACAGAGTGTTTTAATGAATCAGATAATTTTTACTAATTTTTTAACTTTTGAAATGTATACAGACGAAAATTATGAAAATTTTGACGAATATTGCCAAAAGTTATCTAAATGGGTTAATGATCAAAAAACCGCAATGTATAGCTACTATTTATCATCAAATTTAATGATGCTTAATTGCTTATATTCAAATCAAAATAAGGCTAAACTTACACCAATTAATACTCCACCACCAGTTAGACAAAGCAATCCAACGACATTTGTTGAAACTAACAATGATGCTGATATGCCAATACAAGGTAAAATTTAATCAGTGAATATTTATTATAGAATATGTAGGGCAAAGATATTCTCTTCCACACCCTATTAGACGTATAATTGCCGAATTAATTGATTATTTGCTATTAATGCTTATTAAAATTTGCATTATTTTTGTTATACAAGGAAATATGTCACTTAGGTTAAGATTAAACATATTTATTTAACCACATTAAAAATAGTTACAATTTAGTGAAATCGCAGAAAACATTGATTTAGATTTTCGTTATATTATTAATAAACACAGATTGGGTATTAATGATGAAATGAAGATGGAAAATTCTGAGGTACTTTCATCAGGTGCTCGAGCTGATGGTGAAAATGTGAGAGCATTAGTTAATCCTTTCGAAATCATTACAATGGAAATTGTCTATGCAGAAATTCTCAATCGTGTTATTATAACATTTTATGAGGTATATTTTGGAAATTAAATTAGTTTAATGAAATTTTAAATATTTATCCATGGATATTTTATATGTTTAATTATTAATTTTAATAAATTATCCGAAGGGAGGGGTTAGATATTTTTTATTGATTTTTTAAAATTAAAATCACAGAATTTTTTATAAGAAAATATTCAATAAAAGCAAGACTTTGGAAGTATTTGAGGGATATTTAATAAAAGGTGAATATTGTTATACAGCATTTAATCAATCATTAAGGTCCACCAGAAATTCACTATATGGAATTTATGATTTTACATGTAAATATTTTAAGTTTAAAAGTGTTAATTTTAATATTTAATTAAATATAAATATGTTTTAGATAGTTTATTATATTTAATAAATGATTGGAATTATAAAAGACGACATCTAAAATTTTCTTATTAAAAAACATTTCTCAAGTTGATTTTAAAAATTTCCATCATATTTTGGTTCTAAAAACCAATACCAAAAATTCTTTCCATTTTCTCCGTTAATATTTAACTATTTCTTTCTTTCTATTCTCCTTCGTGATAGCGATCAATTTTCGCTGAATTTCTTTGATATACAATTTCTTTATTCCTGGATTTTACTAATTTCCGATAAAAAGATATAAAAATGTCTCGATTCAATGAGCTGTATATTTTTTCAGAGAGAAACTGTCAAACATCTCGCAGTTGATAACTGGTCACAAGAATTCCAATATGAATTCATTTTTTTGCTTTCTGAATGAGATATTAAAAAACCCTCAATGATATTCTATAATATTCCAAATTATTTTAAAAATTTCCATATTAAAAACACTATGTACCCGTTTGCATGGAATAAGAACTTTATAATATAAAAACAATCAATAAATCAATCAAATTGTGTATAAAAATTTAATATTGCATGGAGTAAAAACTTTTTTATAGAACTTGATAAAGTGATTGATAAAATCAATTGAACACGCAAACACAACATTTAGTAAAAGTGCATGTAAACTTTCGATTCGTGGAAATAGTTCATTGTAGTAAAAATAATGGCATCACTATGTGACTCAGAGGGAACAAAGGCATTAGGCATTTATTCCCTACAAAACTGTCGGATTATAATTTAAAATGACGTACTTAAAAATGGCAACCGGATCAGAACATGGAAAAACAGAACACGTACAAAACAGAACTATGACGAATCAGAACAGGGCAAGAATTAAGTTAAAAAAATATTTATAAATATATACTATAGCATTATTATTCTACAAAAATATTTACACAATATATACAATACAAGAAAACAATTATTGTAAAAGCATATTAAGAACAAATTAACATGGTAATTATAGAGATAACAAATAATAAATGTTTTATTTTTGCCCTGTTCTGATTCGTCATAGTTTTGTTTTGTCCGTATTCTGTTTTAGCATATTCTGTTCTGTAATGTTCTGTTTTATCATGGAACCCTTAAAAATGCAGCCAAATTAACTTTGAACTTTTCATACTCAAATATTTGCCTAATCAAAATATGACCTATAAAAATATTGTTGAGAAATAAAATCTCTATAGAATTTTTCACTTGAAAAATTCACTTGAAAAAGGCAGTGCCTAAAATTCGTGAGTATCAAAAAACATCGATATATTACTGATTTATGGTCTTCAAGCTCTCGTTCTAATAAATTCAATGGAAAAAATAATCAGTTGTGAAATTGGAAAAAGTTCTTATAATATATATATATATATTTTTCTAATTTCTTTTAATAATATATTTTATAAATTTATATATATAAAATTTTACATATATAAATTTTTAATTGGCAAAATTTGTTATTTTTTGGAATTTTTTAAAATTTAAAGTAATTTTTAATAGTTTTTAACTGAAATTTTCTGTCTTTATATTATACGCCACATATTTTCATTTTATTTATTAATTTAGTGCAAAATTGGCGAATATTAATAAAATATTATTTGATATTTTCACATTGATTTTTTAAAGTTTATTTTTCCAAAATTGTAAATTATAGAACTAAATGAACTTTTTGGTATTCATAATATCCATTCAAAATGGAATTCCTCATCATAATTTAATATATTTTATCTCTTTATTTACTCGAATTTTCGGCATTAAATTCTAAATTTCTATCTGTCATTGTTTCTTCACAAAATACAAATTCAAAAGCCCATTTTCTGTGCTATATTTCCACATATCGAAGGTTTACAAGTATTTTTTATTATATATTGTGATTGTGCGTTAAATTAATTTTTCAACCACTTTCTCAATTTCTATGTTAAACTAGCTGAGGTACCGGGGCGATGTAAGTTGCGGGGTAAAATTGTTTACTTTCAGTAAAACGCACATAATTTTCCAAAAGTATTTATTTATTTTCAACATCTATCACATGTTATAAAAATTTAGAAAATACAAAAGAAAACCTACTAGTAATACATTTTAAAATGATCCTGTCAACCTGACATTTTAAGGAAGGGATTTTTGATAGATACTGCTTTTTGTTCTGTCTTGTGATGCAAAGATCAAGAGGTTAGTTGATCTTGGCGATTTTTTGGGTCTAATTGTGTAATCAATAATCTGGGGCTGTAGGAAATAGTACTGAAAATCTTACCCAGGTTTGCTCCGGGCAATCATTAAAGTCCAAAGTTACACGAATTTATGGACAAAAGCTAACATAAGTATTTGAACCTCAATCATTAATGGTTGATAGATAGGTCACTTCACTCTCTTGATGCTCATCCGCCTCCTCCTACCTCACTGAAATTAAAATTTTGTTATGCAAACCCACCCCGATAAACAACTTTTGCCTCTAACACTGTGTCCTATATTGATCCCTAGACCCCTTTTATTGGGGTGTAACCAAATTGGTTCGGGTAGGGAGCTATCAAAAAAGTATGAATATTTTGTTACACTCCGAGGAACACGTTTTGCTCCTGATAATTTTCTAAATTATGATGTTTACTGGTACTTTGCTTAGTAACCAGGATCAGTAAATAAGGCACCCCACGGGGTCAAATTTATTGGGCAGAAAGTAGTCTATAATCTCGGCCTGTGTAAAAGCGAAAGCTGTGCAAACTTTGGTTGAGATATCTTCAGAAATTTAGATTTGTATAGCGAACATACATACAGACAAACAAACAGACACACATTCACGATTATATATTAGATGCATTCCATGCAATATTAAAATTCAGCACACAGATAAGTTTGAGTGTTTCTATAATATAAGTTTATTGAGATTTTTAATATAGATGTTATTATTCCATTCAAGCCGGAGTTCTAAACAATATTGATTAAAAAAATGCTCGCGTTTCCATTAAAAGTTTTTTTGAATATATAATCAAGTTTTAAATTAGTTACATTGATAATTTTAATTTTTGTGAATTTTCTACTTATCCAACAATTTCATGAATTTATTTCTCCATATTAAGAAAGAAACTTGTTATTTTTATTCAGGTAATTTTTGTTTCCAGTAATTTAGAACATGCTTTTATTGATTGTAAAATTTATATTAGGCAAACAATGGACTAATTATTCACATATGTATAAAATTAAGACAAAATCTAAAGACATACAATAAAATACAATATTTTTAGGAATAAAACTAAAGCTTCTGACAATTAATTATTATTTTCAAACCTTATTTTTCACAATGGATTTTCTATATAGATTTTGATTTTCACTATTTACGTTCTTATTTTTATTAATAAAATTTAATCAATATTTTAAAAAGAACAACACAAATTTTTAACACAGTATTTTTCAATTGTCTTATAAAATCATACAAGATATTATTATTTAAATTAAAATTTGTTTATCAAAATTAAAACAAAAATTTGAAATGAAATATTCTCAATCATCAGTGTTCCTTTATTTTTTCCAATTTAATGAATGAATTCTTGCCCAGTTGCTTTAAATAAAATTTTATTACCGGTTTTCCTTGAAAATAAAATCGGTTAATCAGCGTAGAATACGTAGAAAAGTATTTTAGACAAAACATATATATATATATATATAGTCATATTTTCGAAGAACACCGGTAATATTTTTACCCGTTTACCGATCAACTGAAAAAACTCAGTTTTTTCCCGATAAAATTATTGTATAATTTAGGAACAGAAAATCAGTGGGTATAGTGTTTTCTATTTCCTCATAATATGGCAGTGTTTAGTGTAAATCATAGGTGGCCACACTTTTGGTTTCCAGAGGTGATTGATTGATTAAAAATATTGATAGCAGTCGGCTGATATTGAAATTAAAATTTTTTTAACAAAGAGTATTTTTATGATGCATATTTAACTGTGCATTTAACTATGCATAAAAATTAAACAATACAAATAAAATCACATTAAATCAAAGAAAATTTTCTATAATATTTGAAATCTTAAAATGTAATTTTTATATCATTTTCATATTGGGATATAAATTTCTCTCTCCCCTCTCCCCCTCTCCCCCTCTCTCTTTCTCTCTTTCTCTCTTTATCTCTTTATCTCTTTCTCTATCTCTTTCTCTATCTCTTTCTCTATCTCTTTCTCTATCTCTTTCTCTATCTCTTTATCTATCTCTTTATCTATTTCTTTCTCTATTTCTTTCTCTATCTATCTCTTTCTTTATCTATCTCTTTCTCTATCTATCTCTTTCTCGAGCTTTTTCTCGATTTCTTTCTTTCTCTATCTATCTCTTTCTCTATCTATCTCTTTCTCTATCTCTCTTTCTCTATCTATCTCTTTCTCTATTTATCTCTTTCTCTATCTCTCTTTCTCTATCTCTCTTTCTCTATCTCTCTTTCTCTATCTCTCTTTCTCTATCTCTCTTTCTCTACCTCTCTTTCTCTACCTCTCTTTCTCTAACTATCTCTTTCTATCTATCTCTTTCTCTATCTATCTCTATCTCTATCTTTTTCTCGATCTCTTTCTTTCTCTATCTATCTCTTTCTCTATCTATCTCTTTCTCTATCTATTTCTCTATTTATCTCTTTCTCTATCTCTCTTTCTCT
Organism: Schmidtea polychroa; assembly: GCA_959609185.1. Lineage (NCBI taxonomy): Eukaryota > Metazoa > Platyhelminthes > Tricladida > Dugesiidae > Schmidtea > Schmidtea polychroa. The sequence goes on along the minus strand of CAUHTR010003789.1, from coordinate 12,870 downwards.
ATCTTTTTCTCTATCTCTTTCTCTATCTATCTCTTTCTCTATCTATCTCTTTCTCGATATTTTTCTCGATCTCTTTCTTTCTCTATCTATCTCTTTCTCTATCTATCTCTTTCTCTATCTATCTCTTTCTCTATCTCTCTTTCTCTATCTATCTCTTTCTCTATCTCTTTCTCTATTTATCTCTTTCTCTATCTCTCTTTCTCTACCTCTCTTTCTCTACCTCTCTTTCTCTAACTATCTCTTTCTATCTATCTCTTTCTCTAACTATCTCTTTCTATCTATCTCTTTCTCTATCTATCTCTTTCTCTATCTTTTTCTCGATCTCTTTCTTTCTCTATCTATCTCTTTCTCTATCTATCTTTTTCTCTATCTCTTTCTCTATCTATCTCTTTATCTTTTTCTCGATCTCTTTCTTTCTCTATTTATCTCTTTCTCTATCTATCTCTTTCTCTATCTCTCTTTCTCTACCTCTCTTTCTCTACCTCTCTTTCTCTACCTATCTCTTTCTATCTATCTCTTTCTCTATCTATTTCTCTATCTATCTCTTTCTCTATCTATCTTTTTCTCTATCTCTTTCTCTATCTATCTCTTTCTCTATCTATCTATCTTTTTCTCGATCTCTTTCTTTCTCTATCTATCTCTTTCTCTATCTATCTCTTTCTCTATCTATCTCTTTCTCTATCTCTTTCTCTATTTATCTCTTTCTCTATCTCTCTTTCTCTATCTCTCTTTCTCTATCTCTCTTTCTCTATCTCTCTTTCTCTATCTTTCTTTCTCTATCTCTCTTTCTCTATCTCTCTTTCTCTATCTCTCTTTCTCTACATCTCTTTCTCTAACTATCTCTTTCTATCTATCTCTTTCTCTATCTATCTCTTTCTCTATCTTTTTCTCGATCTCTTTCTTTCTCTATCTATCTCTATCTCTTTCTCTATCTTTTTCTCTATCTCTTTCTCTATCTCTTTCTCTATTTATCTCTTTCTCTATCTCTCTTTCTCTACCTCTCTTTCTCTAACTATCTCTTTCTATCTATCTCTTTCTCTATCTATCTCTTTCTCTATCTATCTCTTTCTCTATCTTTTTCTCGATCTCTTTCTTTCTCTATCTATCTCTTTCTCTATCTTTTTTCTATCCCTTTCTTTATCTCTTTCTCTATCTATCTCTTTTTCTATCTATCTCTTTTTCTATCTCTTTCACTATCTTTTTCTCTATCTATTTATCTGTTTATTTGGTGATTAATTGAATAAGTTTTAAAGTGATATCCAATGAGGATCTCTAATGACAGATGAGTTTCGAGCTTATTTGCTTGTCATCTGCATCTTGTAAGAAACTTGATCCCACACCAGGATTGAACCCGGAAATTTTGCGACCAGATTCCAGAACGTGACCTCTCCATCACCAGGCCGAATTAATTTGTAGCAACTTTTTATATACCACTCATCAAATGTCAGATGTTGGGTTCAGATCACAAAGTTTCGGGATTGAGTTTTTCACAAGGTATCTTTGAGTACCTTATAAACTGGAAACTATTGTGCCCTTAAATTCACATTGAATATCACTTTAAAATATACTCAAATCTGCCGTTCATGTAGAAATTAAAGGTACCGATTTAATCAATCAATATCAATTTTATTATCAACATCACAGCGCTATTTTTCAGACATAACTCGACATTTCTAATTCTTTTTCTAAACCTTTAAGAAAATTAGCAGGAATCACTCATTACGCATTCAAATATCATATCATTTCAGGCCATCTGTCTAAGTGGAATCCTCTGTAATATTTCTGCAACTCCAGGAAAATTTTTGATGGGTATTAGTGTCGTATCTTGTAAAGATTTGTTTGATTTACCCGCTAACAGAGTAGAAGTGTTACCGGGTTCATTACCGGGCTTTACTAGTGCTCTCGTCAGATCGATTATTAAAAATTTCGCAATGGTATTTTTCTTTCCTCTCTGCATGACTGCACTTATTTTCAATCACCATCGCACCACCTACGACTTGATTGCTGGAACATTAGTCGTCAAGGTTCCACCACCGAGACAAAGACGTCTCAATCAAGCAGGATGGGCTGCACGTAATCCTAACCCCCCGCCACCTGGACAATAACATGTAGAATTTGTGTGTATTTCAAAAATATATCATTTTCATGATTTTTCTGTCATTTTATTTTGATATTTTGATATTCATTGGGCTATCATAATAATATATTGTCAAGCAATTACATTTTTCCTCCTCTCATTTGAGGATATGAGAATATTTGAATAATATTAATATTCATATGTAAGCGTCAATTTATCATGGTAACAATATCCATTCGAGTTTCACTTAGATCCATTTAGGGTTTCTAATCTCGGGATTACAGTAATCCTAAACTAAAACAAGAATGTAAATGAAGTGTTTTAAATATAGATGTTACGAATTCATTGCAGAATTATACAAAAGTCCAATTAAAGCAACTGTTGAAGCAGACTGTACAATTTGTAGACGGTATACAACTATAATAGCTACTGATGATATTGCCTTGCAATTTGTGCTGAAAAAGCTGGAACAACAAAATTTTACACATTAGTCATAACAGTTTCTCAAATGTAGTCCTTCTAATTAAAGAGAAGAGTTTTTTTAACATCCACAAATACAAAAACAAAATACTTATATGTTTGATCTTCAGTGAATAAACGCGGCAGATTTAACATGAGTAGTTGATATCTCTGATGATATTAACCCTTTGAGTCCCGAATTTTTTCTTCAATCAAAATTAATTTATTTCATGATAATTATTTTACACATTTAAAAATTAAAAAAATTTTTTTTTGCTCAACTTTCCTGTACTATTATTCAGGGGCGTAGCCAGGGGGGCTTTGGGGGTTTAACTGTTAATTGCATAAGTAGTTGGAGCCCCATTGACACGTTGTACATTTTGAATAGTCTTTCTTCCTCATCAGAAGCCGACGAAGGTATCATCAGACACCACTATTTCTTCGGCATCGGAATTTTCTTCATCAAATTCATCGCAGTTGATGTTGATTATAATTTTCAGTGCCTGCTTGGCTGCTTGACGTCGTTGAGGGAATACATGTGACGAATGAAGGACTGCACCCATTTGCAGTGAACAAACGCATCTATAATGTAAAAATAAAATCAATACGTGTATATTATATAAACATACCAACTTACATGCGTGTTGATTTTTAGCGTTGCTATGAACAAACGCATTTAATATAGAAAGTGGGAAAGTGGTAGAAAAATTAACTGACACACGAACACAACACATAGAAAAAATGCATGCAAAATTTTGAATCGTTGTAATGAATAAATGCACTATACTAAATCATTTACAGAAATTTTTAGAAAAAAATGACCGAAAAAATGTTGACGAAAATTCTGAAAACTCAACTTTGAGCTGTATATAAAGACATTATTTCGTAGAATTTATCTTCAATTTTTAATAAATTTAATATTAGTTTTTCAATAAAACATGACAAAATTCGACTAATTAATGCCTTTGAAAATGTTGAAAATTACGAAGAATTTGGAGGATTACTTGGAATCACCAAACAATCAATTGGAACAATAATTTACAGATATAAAAAATACGGAGAAATTTGCAAACAGAAAGAGGTAGCAGAAGTCAAATTATTTCAGAAGAACAGGGAAATAATTTGTTGGATTTCGTAGAATCCAATTTTTATGCATCTTTGAAAGAAATGAGTATTGTGTTTGGCGATTACTTTATATATTTATTGTTAAAAATATATCTGATTTACATTATATCGAAATAATTCCAAATGACTTCATACAATTTCATAAAATTCCTAAAAAACCTCTGAAAATTAATTATAAATAATTTATAATAAAAAATGTTGATAAAAAGTAATATTTAGGAACTTGAATAATGATCTCATATCTATATGGATCAAAATTCAAGTCTTAAAATTTACTTTAAATAAAAAAAATTACGTGAAAGCCATTTATAAAATGGCTAATCTTAAATTAACTATTTCACCAGAAATACACTGTGCACACCAACCTGTATTATAGATGCGTTTGTTCACTGCAAATGATAATAGGAACAATCTAACTACTAACAGCAGCCAATAACAATTATTTCATACGTACTGTGTCTATTTCAATACTACACACACGCATTCAGATAGTAGAAACGCTCAATTTTCTTCAATTTATCTGTTGTGTTGAATCTGACACATCCTAGTTATAAGTAGTTATAAGTAGTTATATTGCTTATATCATTAAGAATAAATGATCTATTTCATATTCATCTGAATGAGCACATGAAATAAATAATTGTCATACAAATTCATTGTTAAATGATTTATACTTATCAAGAAAATTAGATATTAAGTTTGTCATGTGTCAATTTTGATACATCCGTTCTTCGAGTGTTAATCACACAATAGATACAAGTGCTGATAGTGAACTTATATTGGTCAAATTGCTTTGCTTATTTGTAATCGGAAGAGACACAAAATGACTTTAAGGTAATTTAATTTGTTTATGAATCGGTTTAATTAAGTCACACAGACTATCATTATTGAAAAGTTGAGAATTACTGAGTTACTTTTGAGTTAAATTATGAATTGATTAATGATAAATATTTTTTTGATAAGATTCTCTCATTTGACAATACATTATGTTTTAGATTTCTATAATTTGTAGTTTTTATCTCTTTCAAAGAGCTAATTATAATTACTTTCTCCATAATGGTGTGATTTTTAAAGTGATAATTTACATTTCCACATTCCCCTTATCTATTCTGAGTACTACATCATTTCCTATAGCATCATTATTAACAGGCCCAGTTCCTGTCATTTGGCGGCCCTAGACAGAGCTACATGTTGGCTACTTGGGGGAAAACTTATTTTCGTTTTTTTCCGAGTATTTTATAAGTATCGAAATTACATATAAAATATTATTTTTGCATCAATATTTTATCCATCCATATTTTACTTAGTTTATCACAACTTTTTAAAATATTTATAAAACGTTACATTATTTTTTTTAATTTCAAAAAATATTTTTAGATGCTTATTTAAATTATGTAAATTAAACACCAATGGTCGTCTTTATATTCCGTTTTTCCATAGCCCTCATAGTCTAATGCTATCAAAAATGGCTTTAATTCAACTCTTGTTTTCCTGAGATCCTTACCCAATCTTCACAATAAACCTCTTAACATGTTGACATATCTGGCTTTTTCCGTTTTCTCCGATTTCTGAATTCTCAATTATTTCTTTTCCACCTTCTTTTCCATCAATTTGAATATTAGTTGATTTTTCTACTCAAATTTTGATCTAAATTTTGGTGATAGACTACTTGCTTGTTGAAGCCGATTGTTTTAACTGGGGGCATTAATCTTTCTCTTGTGCCAGAGATGACTGCAAACGACTCTGATTTCGACTGTATGCTTTTTAAATTCAATTCAATTTTCATTGCCTTTTTAATCAATTCATAAAAGTCATTATAATCAACATAACACAAAGCCTTTTTAATTTTTTTATTCACTATCGGCAAAAACTCATCCTGTATTAACTCTTTTACTAGCGTTTCCATCTCAGCCTGTTCTGCAAGAATTGTTAAATGATAAGCAAACTCACTCACGGATTCTTCTGACTTTTGAACGCGATTATAGAATATCTGCCTCATTATCCATTTTATATCCCCTCCGATTAATTTCGTGGCTTATGCGTCTTTCAACTTTGTCCAGTCATTTGTTACTGATCTTTTATCAATTTGTTGCCACACTTCCCTGACTGCTCCTTTCAGATATAGCGGTAATCTTTGTGCTATTATCGATTGACTCCATCCATAGGCTGTCCCATACATATAATAATCTACCATGACGTCGACAAATTCCAGCGGATCTCCCACATACTACATGTAGTTTTTGACAACTCGCGTAATCATTGCCTTCCCTGTCGTTCTCCACAGAAACCGTGGACACAGGTGTTTCATCATTGTTATTTGTATTATTAGCTTGTCTTTGGGTATTCATTATATTCTCTACTAGTTTCTAGCTTCTTAATCTCAACGCAAGTTTTAGTTGTCTGAAATTTAAAGTGTTAAATTTACCTTTCGCTTTAGTTTTGGCTTTTCAATAATCAATTTCCATAAATTTTATTTTTGCTTCGTTTTAATAATGAAATCACCACGTTAATAATTCTCCGATAATTTTCACCACTTTTAACTCAAAATTTCCACATTAATACATTTCTTTCTCTACTAATTTACAATATTTTGTTTGAACTTTATATCTATATAGGTACTTAAAGTGCAAAACACTGGTTTCAGAAGTGGTGGAAGCTGAGCCAAAAATTACATGATCATGAGATATCGGATGACCATCTATGTTGTCTTGAAAAATGGAAAACATTGGCAGCAGGTCTAAAGCTTCACAAAACAATTGATGCCGAAAGTTTTACTGTAATGACAAGGGAAAAAAGAAATGGAGGGATATTTTGCACAGGTTGCTTGATATAACAATGTTTCTTGCGAAACAAAATCTGACATTTCGTGGCCATAAGGAGGATGAATCTTCATTGAATAAAGGAAACTTTCTTAAGATGTTTGAAATGCTTTCTAAATATGACACTGTGTTGAAAGAGCACCTAATGAGTTTTAAGCAAACGACATGCACAGTAAAAGAATCCGTAACTTATCTTTCACCAGAAACTCAGAATGAATTTATAAATGTCCTCTAGTATCTGCAGACGAAAGGCTTAACTCTTGATAAAGTAGTGGCCAAGTTAGAGGCATTTAGACTTTTTCTGCAGGAGGAGCGCAGTCACTTAGTGGAACATGCAATTGAACTTTTAAAATCAGACCAATATGGAATTCCAGTAGAAAGAAGATTAACGTTCAAGAAGAGAATGGCGGAGAACAACTCAAAGATACTGGACTCACTCTGCCCGAAGAAAACAATAGGGCGATGCTGGAGTATATCGATCGTTTCCATTCTTAACTCCAGACCAGATCAACAGCGATCAAGGAAGTAGCAGATATGTTTGAGGCTGTTCAAGCCAAGAGTCTTCAATCAGCGACTGAAGAAGAGTTGCGGGTGTCAGTTACCAAATTGACCACTTTCTATGGTGAGTTATCCAAAGATGAGCTTTTAAAGGAACTACCAAGGCTGAGAAGACATATGAAGGCAGCAGATATGGATTTACAAAAAGCCAAAGACTGAAATTCATAGCTGAATGGGACTTTCTTGAATCTCACCCAATACTCTCACTGAGCCTGTGTGTCTGTTGCTTCATGTGAGAGGAGCTTTTCAAAACTGAAACTCATAAAGAACTATTTACGCTCAACCATGGGACATTCAAGACTTGACATACACACAGTCACTTTTCCTACACCCATTTAGTGTGTATGACATATGTCTAATTAAACTCTATAGACTTGTATAGTAATTATACTATATAGAATATATATATATATATATATATATATATATATATATATATATATATATATATATATATATATATATATATATATGTGTAATTAATCAAACTATATGGTCATGAGGTACATATTTAAAAACTATATAGTTGTGACCTACTTAATTTTAACTTGACCTACTTATTTAAAAAAAAACTATATAGTCGTGACCTACATATTTAAATAGTGTCTTGGAGGTGACGAACACAACACATAGTAAAAAATGCATACAAAATTTTGAATCGTTGGAGGTGACACATGTTTATAGTAACTTGACCTACATAAAAACTTAGAAAAAATTGTGAAAAAATCGATAAAATCAGTCCAATTTCATAAAAAAATTCACGAAAACCATGGAAAAATAGTGCAAATTCAAAAAATTTAACTTGACCTACATATTTGTAACTTAAAAAAATTTTTTTTTAGCTTAATATTTTTTCCCCCGGGGAGGGAGGGGGTAGTGTCCTAGAGGTGACATATTCATGATGAAAGATATTGATTTTGGTGGTGTGATTGACAAGTTTGCAGCCTTGAAGATCAGAAAGGGAAACTTTTTAATAAAATAAAGTTTAACGACATTAGTGTTAAATAACGATAACTTAACTTTGGTTTACCTGAAGTAGTAAAGTTATATTGTTCAATTTGAATTTGTTTTCTTTTTCTGCCCTTATTTGACTTATTTTACAAACATTATTATATTCCATTATAATGATTATATATGGTCTAGTACAGGAACACTCATAAGACCATGGTGATTCAAGTCTAAAGGGGTGACACCAACCCCAGCGACATCACTGCAAAACAGTATGAACAGGTTCCTTATGGAGATTTCGAGTTGACATTTTTCAATATATTATATGAAATATGATATAAATTAAAAGAATTGTAAGGAGCTAAAATTAAAATGTTAAATTAAAATTATTTCATGATTAAATTTTGTAAAATCAAAAGTGAAACTTAAATTATTTGAAATATACTAGAACTAAAATAGTTTAAAATTAAAATTTTAATTTTAATTTTCAAGTAAAATAATTTTTAATAAAATTGCAATTTAAGTATGAATGTGGTATGTTGACGGTATGTTGATATTTGGTTGAAATTAAAATTTATAAAAAGAAAATGTCCCAAGAATATTTGTTTATATAAGCAGATTTAATGAAATATAATTTTGTATTTATTTAGTCTTAGTAATTTATTTGATGACAGAAGAATTGAATGTTATAGCTTCTAACAAGAATCAATAAAAGGACAGCTTTATTAGTCTTCGAAATACTTTTTTTGCTTCAAACTTAGTTATTAGCTTTTCATAAGGATCATTTACAATTTTCATAAATGATTCTTTTATTAAATTAAATTTAGACTTTACTGCATGTACTGGCATCTGCGCTGGTCTCACTTATTTAATGTAAACTTATAATTACTGAGCAAATCTAATCTTTTGGTTGAAGATGAATAAACATAAATTCTGAATGAAGTGAAAAAAGCCAATAGCTTAAGAACCGGATTCTGTCGCTGAATCACAAATTAAGTTTAACGAATATTGCATTCTTACTATGAATTTTTATTCTTGCTTGTAATCCATTGTTCAATTCTGACATATTGGCAGCATTATCATAAGTTTGGCCGCGACAATTTTTAAAGTCCAAAGAAAAATCAACTACTATGGAGATTTAAATATTTGAGGTATAATTATTTCCAGAGGTATAATACTTGCTTAACTTATTGCAGATTATTATTTTTAGTTACGCTAAATGTGATAAATTTTAACTACAACAGTTAGAAAGATAAGATAGTACCTAAAAATGACAAAAATAATAATCTGAAGTTGCTTAAAAATTATATTCTCGTTTTCTTATTTTCAAAATTTGATTAAGTACTCAATGCTGGATTTAAAATTGAATAATTTAACTTTTCTTTGTGATGATTGATTGATGGATTAAATATATGGTGATGATAATGATCTGATGAAAAAATTAACTTTGTAAGTTCAGTTCCAATAGAATTTGTGCAGATACTTACTGAATTTTATTCATTTTTCTTGTAGATTGGTTTTTGGAACTTTGTATGTTTGAATAAATTGTCACATTGAAAAAGTAATTGATAGATATGATCACTTTAACGAAGAAAAAATAATATTCTTGTGTATGTAAATTAAGCATGTCACGCAAGTATAATAAAATTGGAAAGTGTGGAGTATATCCATGGTAAATGGTCTTCAAATATGCTCCAATAAAAAATTGTAAAAAATATTGAATTGGGAAACAAATCGTAGTAAACTTTGAGCGTTCCAGAATCACAAATAAATAAATAAATAAACAGATAAACAGTTAATTTTTCACTGATAATAAAGATATCATAAGCGACTTCATCAATTACTTTGAAGACAACTGGATCAGCAGACCGGTAAGAAGAGGTGGGCAAAGTGTTCCATTATTCGCTCATGTACTATGGAACTGTTTCGATGCTGTTCAAAACGATCTACCTAGAACCAACAATTCAGTTGAAGGATGGAATCGAGGATTCAGCGAACTAATCTGAGCCGATCATCCGACCACCTAGAAATTCATCAATACTGTTGGGCCAAGAATAAAGAAATCTCCTTTTTATCTTTATTTAAAATTTGTTTTGTTTGTTTGAATGAAGGGCAAAATCTTACCTCTTCTTAGATAGGATTTTCAGCATTTAAGGATCAACTACAATACAAAAATAGCAAGCAAAAGCAAGAAGTTAATTTAAAATCACAAAGAACATTGAATAAAACAAAATAACCTATTAAGAATATAATATATTAAAAAAAATAAAAAAAATCAGAGAAATGCAAGCAGTGACACAAGTTACACAAGAAAACATCAAAAATTGATATTTAATATTTCAAACAAAGGTGCACGTACAATATAACCAACCAGGATTGAATAAAATAAAATAAATTAAAAGAAAATAATTAAACAATTAAACGAAAAAGTAAAACCAACCAATCAAAAAGAATTTAAAATAAAACAGAAAAATTTTGAATTTACACACTTACTCAACCCTGATTGGATAAATCATCATCAAAAACAGTATATATAGGTCCCTTTTAGTTGAACCTTCAAATACTATTTTTAATACTACTTTAGGTAAAAATTAATTTTAAAAATGCTATTTTTTATACTACTTTAGACTTCACTAGGAATCTATTCCCAAACTTCAAGTCACCAGGAGAACTTCAATTTAATAGAGTCGTAAATTTTAATCTTCAACGGACAAATCTTTCAATTTATCGTGGAAACTAACAGTAATTTTATGATATTTTAGATATTTGTTAGTATGATGAAATTGGTTATAATGATTATAATTTCTAAATTTATTACATGTATTCAAAATCAAGTCTTTTTTTCCTCTAGTAAAGTTAACCATTTTATAAAGTATATTGATTCTATCATTTGGATAAATTGTTTTCAAGGAAATTGTAGATATATCATTAATTTGAACACTGAGATTCAACGGGGTTCGCGGTATGAAGATACCTTGTGTATTTGTGTCCAGTCGGATGCTCGCGAGTCTTGCGCACTCAGTTAAGTGGATTCGTTCGGAGGGGCTCTGACGGATTCGTCACTGGTGGTACAATTTTGACAAAATGTAACGGAAGGAGGGATAGCGATTTAATGCACCGATGAAATGCTCATTCGAACTCGAAATAGTTGAGGAAACTTTGTATCTAAAGGAACAGCGTGATGAAATATGAAACTGATCCACAGTTCCTCGCATTGACTGTCGTCTAGGAAACATTCCTAATATGCCTATCACGAATGCACCTAGATCAACTTAGCAACCATGTTTTTCATGTGCTGATAAAAATGCAGCCATGCGCACCATACAGGCAGAAATTGGCCAACTAAAGAAGCGCATTGATCATCTGGAAGGGACTTGGTTCACCCCCGTCCAGATGAAAGAATAGACTAAGAAAATACTGCGCCTAGAGCACTGCAGGACCGCTTGCTAGAAGAAAGTCGAAATCACCGCATTTTAATCAGGGAACAGTCCCAAACGCTGCACTAAATTTACTCAGACCCCGAGTTACGGAAGTGGAATCATCGAACTACCGGTGGCGGATCGGACCAACGTCTTTCCGATCCACCATCTAGCGGAGGGTCCGAGTCCAGCAAAGCGAACTGTTTGTCTAAGACACGGGGAAAGCTCACCCACTTCATCTATCCAGGAAGTAGTCAAGCTCCAGCAAAGGTCGTCATACCAGTGACAGTTCCCTCCAGATGGCACCAACCAACAAGCCGAAGCTGAGGCTGCATTGATCGCCAACAATGCCAAGACAACTACAGAATTTCTCCTCGCATGAGAAGCAACAAAACTTCCATCATTCAAAGTAGTTCCAGTCACTGGTACTCCATGGATGGAGAATGACCACCCGGAATTTGACCTTGAACAGCTACTCAAAGAGACCGGAACAGCGATTTCTGGATGCAGCCGGCAGTTTGAGAGAAAATTCTATCACTAACATTGGGCATGGTGGCGAAATTCGTGATTGTATTGTCTAGTTTTAATTATGTCGAATGGGATTATTTGATTTTCATTTCTTGATGCTTGATTGTCGTTCACAATAAATTTTGTTGTCTCCTATTTCTGCTTGGTTTCTTTTGTCAATGCTTAATAATAGAAATGGAAATAGAGAAATGCGTGAACTTGTGAATAAAAAATAAATATGCGATTAATTTGACCATAGTTTTCGAAGATGTAAGTCATTATGTCGAAATTCTAGGACCCGAACGGGAATTCAGTAGAAGAGTAGTTGTAAGGTAGCAGCTCACCTGTTCTATGGATTCCACAGACGTGGAGCAGTACCAACATGGATATTTTCCATGGGCACCATGTCGTAGAGTAAATAGTCATGGGGGAATCTCTGAGGGTTGACATCGTGGGATACTCAGCTAAGGTAGAGACTTCTTGGATTCTTGTGAAAGGCGACATACTTTCCTAGGCCATCTTTTATCTCGTACCGTCAACCTGAAGGGAACACCAACAATACACTAAAGACGGAACAAAATATGAACGAGATGAAGATCGAACAGTACATTGCAGGCCAACGACTACACCAACCGGCAATTGATTATCATCAAATGGTCATTGATTTGCATATTTAATAATATAAATATTAACTTACCTATAATAAATGTGTGTGTGTCATAACCAGAAGGGACATTCAATTAGCTAGGTGACATTAAATTAGCTATTACACTATAGAAAGATAGAAAAAAATCGCTGTTGGAAGAAAAATAAATAAATAAATGCAGACACGGTTCACAAAATTTCAATAATAAAAAATACACACTAAAGGACATTGATTTATCATGCGGACTTTCAATTAGCTAAAAATTTTCAATTTAAAATTAATTAATAATAAAAAAATATACGAGAATATGTC
>CAUHTR010003787.1:18051-38205 GCA_959609185.1 Schmidtea polychroa | reverse complement strand
CCCCTGGTATAGATGAATGGACGTATGTGCATTATGTGTATTGGTTATTATTATTTCATTACTCAACTTTTTACTTTTTTATTTCTATGAAATTCATAATCAAAGTAAGATATAATATGATAATATACTTATGTTATATGTTAGTAGTGTCAGGTTTGTCGGTGAAATAATAAAATGATAACTATTGATCTGACTTCAAGCGGGCCTTGGCTAACAGCAATAACAAATTACAAATAAGTTTAATTTCATTGAGTTTTGGTTGAATTATAATACTGACTTGTTTCTGTTTGTTCTTTTATTTTGGAAATTAACTTTGCAAATGAAAAGATTTACTTTCACAACAAAATCCAAATTCTGAAAAATGTAAAACAAATTTCAATTTTATTGGTTTTGTAAATATTTTGAATACGTTTACCTTTATGACAAATGATGTTTAATAAACTGTAGTAATTTTTTTAAAAGTTTAATTTTGTATCTCTAGTCACATATGCATTTGATGAATTTGATCATCACCATTAGCGAAACGTATCAGTCGCTACTCAGTTTTAACAATATTATAATTAAATCATTAACACAAAACTTTACCATTTGGCCATAGTTTAATTGACCACTGTAACATTTGTCATTCCAGTATTTTTTTCTTCAAAACAACATGATAAATGTCATAAAATTTTAATTAGTTTGTATTTTCTAAATTACACTGTATGGGGAGCAATGTTCCCTACAAGCTGCACGCTCGCGCGGTCGCGCAGCTACTGAAACTCATCCGCATACTAGCTGCAAGCCTCCACGCACTAGCTGCAAGCCTCCGCGCAGTTTCCACAGTCCGCAACCCAGCTAAGTATGCTATAGAAATTGACATGACTCTTGGTTGCAGCCACTTTGTCCGAGGCTCGTAGTCTGGTCGGGGAATCACGCAAATGTACAAGTCATAGCCGGCGTGATTCACCGACTAACTCTCTAGGCGAAGAAGTGTCATGAGGTTGTGGCCGAGTGATTTAAAATACAAATAAACGTTCATTGATTTATTATATCGATATTTAAGAAGTTGTGATTTATTTTTGTGTAAAAAATCACATTAACCGTGCCATAATGTCAAAAAGAAAAGCAGGGGAAAGTGAATCATGCTCTTCGAAAAAGAAAACTTGTTCAAGATTCAAAGAAGAGTGGCTTACCGAAACGGTCGAAACTGGTGTATTGACATCATCTAACAAGCAAAAGATAAAACTTGTAGATATTTTCACTTTCAATGATGCTGGCGCTGTTATTTGCACAATTTGCTCAAACGCAAATGCTGCAGAAGATTTCAGCTCTTTAAAGAAATGGAGGAATGGAAACTTGATTACTTAAAGTGGCATCTCAATCAAAAAATACATACCGATTCAGTTACAGAGCTGCGGAATCAGAAGAGTGGTGGAATTTTACGAATGCTACAGGAGAGTATGGCATATCATAGCGTTCTATTAGAGATGTAACTTCAGATTTGTTAAAAGTGCTGATTGATAACGTTATTCTTGCTATTAAACTGAATGCATCTATGCTTTCGGTACCGGATATTCATGAGCATATTGCCAAATATGTTAAAATTCCTGAAAGTTAGCGCAGCAAAAACTATGCATTTGAATTTGTTGAGTGTATAAGCTTTGTCTTAAAAACTCAGCTTATGACTTAATTGCGAAAATCTGCATTCCATATGTTGATAATAGATGAAAGTACCGATATTTCAGTTCAGAAAATGTTGATAGTTTATTTCAAGTATCGACATGAAACAGAAATTGTTAGCAGAACAATATTCAGCCGTATTGTGTAGTTGTCCTCGTGGGATAGAATCTCTATTGTAACGGCAATAAAACAAGTATATTGTGAGAATGATCTTGATTTGCAGAAGATGGTGATGTTAAAAATAATGGAGTGGCAGCAATTCTGAGACGTGAGATACATCATTTGTCTGAGCAACATTGCATTGCTCATCGAGAAGACTTAGTTATTGATGATGCTTGGAAGGAAGTTTCATTAATGTATGATATTGAAACGTTACTTAGAACAGTTTATGCAATGTTCAGCAGGTCATCAATTTAAAAATGAGAAGTTTCGGGAATTGGCCAATGCCACAGAAAGTGATGCCGTGACATTTCGTCCTTTGCATGAGGTGAGATGGTTATCTAGGTATTTAGCATTTGCAGCATTTGTGCGAAACTACAACAATTTGATTGACTATTAAACTGAACAGGTAAATATGAGCAATGATTCAATCAGTAAGTACTGTTTGAAGAGACTTCTTAATTCACAGTTTCGACTGGCTTTGACAGTACTGAATGATATTTTGGGTGAATTGGCATCAATATGCAAATACCTTCAACGAGGTATTTTGACAACTATTGAAGCATTTCAGTTTGTAAAGGCAAAAATATGTAAAATAAAATCGCAATATCTTGGAGAAACATTTTATTGGAGTAACGCAGTGAAGGAAGTTCTTAATTTGATTGGTCGTCATGTCCATAAGGCTGAAATTCTTAGATTTGTTGAACTGTTGTGTAACCACCTTGAGAACAGATTTCCAGATGATGATTTGATGGATTGGCAACCATTTGGCCATTGCACCATAGCAAAAAGGCCAAGTTTCGAATTTGCCAAAGACAGTTTGAACAAACTGTTAAGAAGGTTTTCGGGTGTCATGCCTAACTGTCAAGAAAGTGTCATCTCAAAGATCAATCATCAATATGATGACTTCAAATTTTTGACTGCGGAAAAAATGAAGACTGGAACAATTCAAACTGCAACCCAACATTGATATTTTGTTCTCTTCCAGAAGCCATCTATCCATATTACCACTGATATACTACGAGTTTAATCGTAGCTGCAGGAACATGGCAAGTAAACACAATACGAGATGACTCGTAGTCGGCGTCCTAGAAAAGAACGCAATCTACGAGTTATCCCGTGTTATACAACGTTATATTAACGTGTTATACAAAAAGTAAATCACAAAGAAATGTGACTTTACATTAAACCCCCCAAATATTTTAAAAAATAATAGTGAAAAATTTTATTTAAAAACACAAAAACGTTTTTAAAAATATTAAAAAATAAGTAAATTTTTTGACTGCATTCATAAATAGTTAAATTTGTTATTTTTTATTCAGATTTCCTAAATTGAAAATGTTAAATTTTTCTCTTTGACAATTTTATGATATTTAGTTGTTCAATAATAATATTTGAATATAAAATTATAACATATTACAAATTTATTTCCTAAAAAATGAGTTCCAAAATCGAGACAGATTAATTAAATTTTTTAGTCTTGATCATTTATTTTAAAATTAATTAACTATTATATTAGCCGTTAAAAATAGATGTGGGGTAAGTTCAATAATGAAAAAAGATGTGTTAAAGCTAGATTCTTGTAAATATGGATGTCATCTTTGTATATTTATAATAAAAATAAGTAAATAAATATTTCAAATAAGTATTAATTTTTAAATAAGTAAAGTAAAATTTAATTTTTCAGTGTTTTTTTCCTTTTTAAATTTATATTTATTTTTTAAATTAATATTTATTTTTATAATTATTATTTTTATTATTATTATTATTATTATTATTATTATTATTATTATTATTATTATTATTATTATTATTATTATTATTATTATTATTATTATTATTATTATTATTAGTATAAAATGATGATTGCTTGGTAGCAGCATTTATTATTTAAAACAATAAAATGATAATTTAAGCCTTTTGCTGCAAATAATGTATTTAATGAAAGAA
Source organism: Schmidtea polychroa (assembly GCA_959609185.1). Lineage (NCBI taxonomy): Eukaryota > Metazoa > Platyhelminthes > Tricladida > Dugesiidae > Schmidtea > Schmidtea polychroa. The sequence continues at coordinate 34,434 of CAUHTR010003787.1, read as the reverse complement.
TTTTCGACTATACGATAGTCCTTGTCAATCTCCTGGAATTTAGCAATGTTCTTCCTCAAAATACCCTTCAATCTTTCTTTTATTTTCTTTCTCTTAATTCTCATTGGTTGTAAATATAATGAATTGTTTTACTAAAAACTTTTAAAATTTTTTTTTATAATTTTTACATTTAAAATTTCAAAATGACACAAACTAAAAATTTTTAAATTTTTTACAGCTTCTATAAGCCTAATATATATAAGCCTTCCAGAAGCCTAATAAAATATTTGAAAATATTTTAAATAAAGCCTCCAATAACTACTTATATATGCTATTTAAATATTTCAATAAATGTGTCAATTTTGATTTTCAAACCCTATTTTTTAAAAATTTTTTTTCTATATTATTCTAATTATTATTTTTTAATTTATTCTATTTTTTTTAATTTCTTTATATATTGTCAGTTATTCTCAAAGTCAATGACAACAGATCAAATTCATGATTTCATTGATTTCTTCTTTAGTGTTGATCTTTGGCTGTCTGTTTATGATGAGAATTGCTTCTTTGATTCTGACATTTTTCTTTTGGATGTTTCCATTAGCTATGATTTCTATTGAAATATTTTTTCTTTCCTCTGTTGGCTGACACTGCCGGAGATGTCTGCCCAACGAGGATGTTCCACCAGGATCTAGATGTTCTTTAACTCTTTGGTGCAATGTCCTGAGGGTACTTCCAATGTAGATTTCATTGCATACATTGCACGTGATGCAATAGACGATGTTTTTTCTAAAGCACATATCTTTCGGTGTCTGGCAGTTTTTCATTGTGCAATTGTTTTCTCTATTTATGTTGCCTGCCAGAGCCCTTCTCAATGTCCAAGATTTATGTGCTATCCGAATTGGAAGACCGGTACGTTTAAGTTCTTTCAGGATCTTGAAGTCGAGTATGTCACTGATGAATGGGATATTCAGATAGAAATATTTCTGATTCTTTTGTGTTAATTCCCTAGATCTTCTTGGGGTAGAATTCATTTTTTCAATGTCCTCACCTTGGTATCCGTTTCAGTGTAGGATTTTATTGAAATTTGATTGCTCTTTAAAGTTTTCGTTTTCTTCCGTGCATCGATTGGCTATTCTTCGTTTCTCGTTTCTTATGACATGTACTTTCTGTAAGTATGGAAGCGCTGATCTTTGGTGCATAAATATTTCTTTGCGAGCTGGTTTTCTGTAGAACCCGTATGTTGGAGTATTTTCTTCTATTTTGATTCTCAAATCCAATAAATTGAGGGATCCATCTTCTTCCGGATATTCGATTTCGAACTTAATATCTTGATGAGCCGCATTGAATGTATGAAATATTTCCTCCGCTTCTTTTCTGTTTTTGGTCGTGATGAAGATATCATCTACATATCTTGCATAGAAACCGATGGGTTGTATGGTCCTCAGTGTCTGTCGTTCGAGGTTATCCATAAAGATGATTGCTAGCAGTCCTGATATGCTAGAACCCTATAGGCAGACCTTTAAGTTGTTTAAAGATATTTTGTTCAAAGGTAAAATAGGTGTTCTCGAGGATAACAGTAAAGTAGTGTGTTTATATCCCTAACAACCACAAGCCTCCCAACTGTTTTCATGTTTTATACCTATTTTTTTCCCGTTTTATACCTATTTTTCCCCCATAAACGTAAAAAAAAACACTTAAAACCCCTAAAAACCTATATCTTTTAATTTCTTTATTCTGAAGACATTTTGGTTTCAAAATAAAGACTTAAAAAAACAACAAAAATATTAAAAAAACAACAAAAATATTAATAAAACGGGGAAAAAAATACTGATAAAACTATGAAAAACGTTTGTCGGCTTGCGGTCGTTAGGGATATAAACACACTACTTGAGGATGTCAACTAGCAAGTTGCTATTTGACTAATTTATGAAAATAGTAAAACTGCTCTGAGAGGACAGTGGTATTTTTTTTTTTTTATTTCAACCTCTTTCGTTTATCAAATCTCTTCCAATATACAAGCTGGCCAGACTTATATATCAGAATCAATTCGATAATAGCAGCACACCTTATTATTCGCTTCTCGCTCACGAAGTCGATTTCATCGGCGTTTTAAGTGTGCTGCTCGAAAGTACAAATGAATTCGAAAGCGAATCCGAAAGAGGTCCGAAAACAACCAAGAAATAAATGTGCACATTATAGAATCGATCCGGGGGTGTTCGAAAGACTGGTGGCGATAATTACCGGTTCGCCACCATCACCCGTTTCAATATTTTTTTTTCATATTTATGTTTAAAAATTAATTAATTAATAAATAAATAAAATAAACAAGATTTATTTCCTAAGATACCCACACTATATATTTTTTTAATATTTATTTTCAAAAATTATTTTCAATATTATTTTCAAATTTTTAATATTATTTTATGTTAAAAAAAAACTAACCGTAGTTAGGATTTGAACCGCTATCCATTTGAACCACTGTGCCAGTCTAGCCCACTGCGCTATCGGAGTTCGGATTTTTGTCATTTTTTAAAATTTTATTATAAAAATGAATAATATAAATCTTAAAATTCAAGAAAAAAATAAATTAAATCTTGATTATAATAAAGAATTTACTCATGAAATCAAGAAAAATGATATTTTAAAAATCTCGCCAACTTCAGGATCTATTGCAAACTTAAATCGTAGGGGTGATATAGTTTTTCAATCTCTTCAAACATCAAACCCAATAGATATTTGTAATGCCAAATTATATTATAAAATTGAATTAGAAATTGAAGCAAACAAAGATATAACCCTAGAAAATAATTTCTTTCCAAATTTATTCTCCAACATGAGATTAAAACTAGGATCATCAGAAATTGAAACTGTTTTGCATCCAGGAGTATATTCTACAATGTTAAATTTTATTTTAACTGGTTGTGATTATAAAAACGAATATGGTGAATTAACAGGTTGGATTCCTGATGTTAATAAAGGGGATTTAGATAAAGATGGTTTAGATATAAATTATGCTTACTATAAAAGAGCTGAACTTTATAAGTTGAAAAAATTTGAAGGTTATTTTGAATTAAAACACTTGTTCGGATTCCTTCAAAACTATAACCGGGTGCTCCATAATGTTTTTATAGAACTCATCTGTAATAGACTAGAAGGTGATAAAAGATTGTTCTATGGAGCTGCAGATACAAAAGCTAAATTAAAATTATCAACACTTGAATTGCATATACCTGAATGGACATTAAATCCACATTCTGAAATCAAACTCCTTGAAAGATTAAATTCCAACAAGTCTATAAATGTAAATTATTTAAATAGAATCTGTAGTGAATTTAGTATGACAGAGGGTTCAACATATTCTATAAAGGTGGCAAATTTAGCATACCGACCAAGATATATCTTGATTGGATTCAAAGAAACAGATCCATCATTTCAAAAAAATAACAACTTGTTTATTCAAAAGATTGGAAATGATAATTTAAAAACAATCCAAATTCAATTAAATAGTTCTTATTATCCAATAAATAGAATGGAATTTAATATTGAAAATAATGAAAACATATTCCCATATCTAAATTATATTGAAACATGTTATGATTTCAAAGTTGAACCGCAATTAAGTTTAGAAGATTTCAAAAATTTATATTCTATATTTTGTATAAATGTATCAGACCAAGATGATCGCCTAGCTATAAATAATGTTGATGTTACACTTCATATAACAAAGGATTCTAATTTTAAAGCTAAAGTATATACATTAATATTAGAAGAAAAGAAAATAGAAATGAAATTATATGGTGGAAAGATTTCAATTATTGAAAATGTTAGGGGAGATTCTTCATAAGTAGATTCCCCCATAAAAAAACTTTTAAAATGAGTAAATATTGGACATGTGAAAGTTGTAATTGTCAAGTTACAAAACACCATAAAGCAAGTCATCTTAAAACTAAAAAACATACGAGAGTTGATATTACAGGAGGTGATCTACAATCTTCAAAAACAACATCTTCAATATTAAAACCTTTTACTACAGAAAAATATCCAGGTGAAAGACATTTATTCCGTCACAATTATACTGGGCCAGGAACAAGATTAGATATTAGATTAGATGAAAATAATAATCCTAAACAAGGAGAAGAACCAATAAATAGAATTGATCAAGCAGCTTTAAAACATGACATTGCTTACAACTCTGAAGATCTTAGAGATAGACATGTTGCTGATGTGAATTTAATACATGATTTAAATAATATACAAAATCCATCAAGCAAGGAAAAGATTCAAAGAGCTCTAGTTAAATTAGCAATGAAAGGTAAGATTTTCATAGGCTTAGGACACAGTCCGATCACCATGGGTGCAAGACTTCCTAGGAAAGCAAAAGATGTTGCTAATAAAAAGATTATCGAACAAGCAGAGATTGAAAGATCCCTCGAGAGTACAGCCAAGACTAGTTTACAAACCCCAACAGAATCAGAAATAAAATATGCTAATGAATTACACCATGAATTTAGAAAAAATAAAAAATATTTAAAAGTTCAAGTACATGAAAAAGATCAAACATGGTCTGCTGATTTAGTCTTTATGCCCAAATCATCAGACCCTGAAAAATATAAAATAATTTTAACAGTAATAGATTTATATACAAGATTTGCTTTTGCAAGGTGTTTAGAAAATAAAACAGGATATTCAATTACAGAAGCATTTGAAAATATATTTGAAGAATATCAAAGAATTCCAAAATATTTATGGTGTGATAAAGGAACAGAATTTTATAACAAAGTTTTTACAAAGTTTTTAAATGAAAATGATATTAAATTATATTCAACAGAAAACGAAGGAAAAGCAGTTGTGGTTGAAAGATTAAATAGAACATTAAAAAATAAAATGTGGAAATATTTTACTGCTATTGGAAAACAAAAATGGAACAATGAATTGTTACAAAAGATTGTAAATGAATATAATAATGATGTACATAGTTCTATAAAATCAACACCTTTAAATGCTTCCTTGAATCCTGAAACAGTTAAAGTGGTAAATATTGAAAATGATGTTATTGTTGATACAACCCCTATAAAACCAAAATTTAAAATTGGTGACCGCGTAAGAATATTTAAATATAAAAATAAATTTGAAAAAGGATTCACAGCAAAATGGACAAATGAAATTTTTATTATAAATAAAATACATCATACAACTCCAATAACATATGGTATCATCGATTTAAATAATGAAAAAATATTAGGTAGATTTTATAATAATGAACTACAGAAAACAGATTTTTAAGTCGACAAGCCCTAAAACAAACTTTTCCATATTTCAGCTTCTTCTCTATCCAAATAAATATAATTATATTTTTCTTTCCAATGATTATCAACAAACATATCAAACATATTCTTATCAGGTTCAACATTTGAAAATAAATCATTATAAATCATATTCTTATCACGCTTGTCTAATTTAAAAAATATAAAACAATTAGAATTATTTCTTATAGAGTTTTTATCTAAAGCATAATATGTTTGAGATATATAAATAACATTACAATTATTATGTCTACCTCGTGTAAAGTAACTCTTTTGAATCTCTTGATTTTTCATGTTAACAACATCATCAAATATAACTAGATTCTTTTTATCTTTAGGAAGTAAATCACAATGTAAAACATCTTCAGGTTTATTAGAGAATAAGATCTGGATTCCATCCCCTATATAATCATTTTTATTACTAATATCTGATTCTAAAATCTTTTCCTTGTACCAATCAACCATATCACAAGGATGAAAAACCTCTTCGGGATATGTATGTTGATTTTTAAAAATATCAATTATAGCTTTTTTAGTTAATTTATTTTCAAATCCACATTTCAAAAGTTGTAATTCCGGTTGGTTAATGGTTGTAGAATAAAAGATTAAATTATTATAATCCAAAAAACCATCTTCTAATAACATTCTCATAAGAAGAACATTCTTTCCACATCCAGAAGATCCAATAATTAAGCATCTAAAATTATCAGGAAATACTTTATTATTAAATTTAGATTTATGTCTATTTAAAATTGGTTTCCAAGTATCCATTTTTATTTATTATAAAATGACAACACAAAACCCTACAGAGGAATCTTTGCAAGAATTAATGAATTCAAATAAAAATAAATCAGTTGTAATTGATGGTAAGAAATATTTTATTGGAAAACATGTAAAAGAACAAGTTAAAGAACATATAGGGAGTTCCTCCAAATCCGGAGGTATTCTTCCATTAGCTGCTTTAATACCTGCAATCATTGCCGGACTATCAGGGTGCTGCTGGAATAGCTGGAGGAATTGCAACTACAGTTCAAAAAGCTAAAGAATCTCAAAAGACAGACCTAGAAAAAGAAAAACTACAAACTGAAATCGATTCAATGAAGAAGGTAGGGCAAGCTAAAGGGGGAGTGTCCGTTGGAAAGGGTCTCTATCTTAATCCATATGAGGGGAGTCGGCAAAAGTCTCAGGGCAAAGGGTCTCTATCTTGATCCTTATAAAGGTAGAGGTTTAAATGATTTTTTAAAAAATCAAATTTCTACATCTGAATCTTTATCTTCAAAAGATAAAGAAGATTTAAAAAAATATGTAAATCTTTAAAGAATGGATGCCTTTGTAAAACTAAAAATGGTAAAGGTTTATACTTGAAACCCTTTCCAACGGATCCTTTACCAAAATGATACCATTTTTAATACCATTAAAATGGTATATGAAGAAAGAACAAGATAAATATAATAAAAAAGATACAACTCAACACGCTGAATCTATAATATTAAATGAGGTAATAACACAACAACAGGGGCCAACAATTAAAGCTATAAAAGAGTTGGAAGATTTCAATGAGCAAGCAAAATTTAAAGAGTTAGAAGATAAAAAACAAAAAATAAAAGAACTAGAGTGGCAGGATAAAGAAAAAGAATCCAGTGAAAACCATCCTGAAAGAAATCAAAGAAAACGCAGAAGAATTTCTAATGTGGAAGAAGAAGAAATGTTTTTAAAAACAAAACCTCTTAAAGTTGATCCTAAAATTAGAGATGATTTACCTCCTTCAATTAGACCCACATTTAATACTAATACTGAAGGATATCAAATAATAACAATTAATAAACAAAACTTTACTTTATATTCAAATTCAGAAAATAAATCACGTATTCATTCACAAAATGTTTATAATAATGAATATTTAGACTTTGAATTTACAGATGATTTTTATAGATTACTTTGTGGATATTCTTCAGATGATGTTGAAGAAATTAAAAAATATTTAAATTTAATAAGATTAATAAGAGCTAGTTCTAAAGCAAAATATATTCAAGATTTAAAGAATTATTTAAATAAAAATGAAAAGGGTTATGTTGTTACAGAGGGAGAGGGATTGGATCCCATCAATCTTTTTATTGAATTAAGAAAACTATTAGCTGCAAGGAAAGCAGGACATAATAATTTAGATTCTGATATTTTAAAGATTTCTAAAGATTTGTTAAAACAAGGAATAATTTCAAAAGATAAATTTAATAAGTATACGAAGTTATAAAATATGAAGTTATAAAATATAAAATGACTTGTCCTTCAATATTAGATTTTTTAAAAACATTTGGAATAAATGCAAAAACAAATTTTGATTTAAAAGATTATGCAAATTATTTAAATTTAAAAATTAAAATATTAATGAATGATGAATTATCAAGTCTGGAGAGTCCCCTGAATATAATAATCAATTATCAAAATTCAAATGAAAAAGGATCTCATTGGGTTTGTATATATAAGAAATCTATCTACTTTGATTCTTTTGGGATTAAACCTACTAAAGAAGTTGAAGATTATCTCTTGAGGGGTTCTCCGATTGATTCCCCAAATGGTTATACTTTTAACTTCTTTACAAGTTCAACCTTTGAATACTAAAATATGTGGTATTTTAAGTTTATATGTTTTGTATAGATTGAATAAGGGAGAGGGAAAGGGGCATACGCAGGATTTTGAATCTATAATTCAAGAAATTTATAATGATCTAGAATCTCTACTATAAGGATTTTTACTATAAGGATTTTTACTATAAGGATTTTTACTATATGAATTTACTACTAAAGAAATGGAGCTTCACAACCCTCCGGAAGATAATTTAAAAAAAATGGTAAACATAATGTCAGATAAATATTCAAGAACTTTATCTATAAATTCAAAAGAATCAGACTTTACTATAAACTTTCAAGATTCAATTAAATTAGATCAAAATTTAAATTATGAATTGGGGCTATTATGGTTTTGTGCTTATAATACTATTTTTAATATAACTAAAGATAATAATAAATTTACTATTCAAACTCGTGATGGGCATAAACCAGAAATTATAACAATAGAACCTGGGGCATATGAGATAAAAGATTTAAATGATATACTTTCTAAAAAAACAAATGAAGGTATTAAAATTAAAATGGATATACCAACTTCAAAATGTGTAATGACTTTGAAGAATATAAAAATTAGTTTTTTAGATAATTGTTTCTTTCACACAGTTTTAGGATTTAAACCTATGGATATAACAATAAAAGAAGATAAAATAATAACATCAGAAAATATTATAAAAATAATAAATACAAACACAATAAATATTCATTGCGATTGTATAACTGGTTCTTATAATAATGGTAAACAAACAAATGTTTTATATTCCTTTCCCTCAAACACAGTTCCTATGGGATATAAAATAGTTGAAAGAATGAATCCTCCAAATTATTTACCTTTATGTAGAAAATATATAATGGATATTAATTTTAAAATTCTTAATCAAGAAGGAGAATTGATTGATTTTAATGGAGAAGAGATTTCAATGTATTTACATTTGAAACAGGTTTGAGAGGGCATATGAGGAGTCATTTTAAATTATTAATAAATGAGTTCTTATATTCCATGTAATAGAGGTGGTGGAACAATAAAAACAGGGTTTAATACAGAAGAAATATTAACTTTAACAGAAAATAAATATATTAATGAAAGAGGTGATTCAATGAAGGGTGATTTAATTTTAAATGGACACAAGATAAAAGAATTATCTTTTCCAACTGATGAAGCTGATGCAGTTAATAAGAAATATGTAGATGGTGTTAAAAAATATACTGATTTAACAACAACAAGAATTGAAAGTTCATTAACAACAAAAATTGATTCAATGGAATCAAAGCTTAATAATATCGAACAACGATTTAATGATAAATTTGACAAGTTACAAAGTCTGTTAACTGAACAAGTTGTAAAGTTAAATACTAGCATATTAAATTCTAAAGATAAACAAATTATGAATACTAAATTTAATACAATATATAATATAATAAATGAGATGATTACATCATTTAATAAAAGAATTTCAAATTTAGAGTCTCATGGAACACACATTAACACCACACATAGTATTAGAAAAAGAGCTGCTGAATTAGAACAGAATAAAACATTATTACCCCATACATATAAACATTTTATAGAACCAAGTTTAATAACAACAAACAGTAAAGAATGGGGTGTTTTTATGGTTGTAAAGATTATTGATCCTTATTTCTTTTTGTTTGATGATGATAATGAAAGAATGAAATGGTTTGTGAAATGTGATTATAATAGTAAGCTTGAAAAGGGTGATGTTATAATGACTAGTTATGATTTACCACACGGAGATTGGTATGTTAATACTCATTCACATGGACTACATAAAGTTAAAAGTAAGAATATTATTTTTAAAAGCACACTTGTACAATATATAGATTTAATATTTTATGAAAAAAAGGTTGATGTTGATGAAGTTCGTAAAGCATTGAGAGAATTGTATAAAGATATCCTCTCAACAAGAGTTTCTTTTGATATCCGAGTATTGGTACCAGATGGTGCTCAGAAGAATAAAGTCTTATTTTTTTAATTATTAAAATGGAAGTAAGAGAAGAAAAAATATATCCAGAATTATCATCAAGATATTATTCTTCCAAAGCCTCGGCTCCCACAGAACTTGAAATTATGAGAGTAAAAGAATTTAAATCAGAAACCTTACATTTACAAGATTTATTAAAGCATTATAAAAAAATTAAAAATAGATGGAATAAAGGGAATACAGTTTTAAAAGTTATAGGTTATTCTTTAGGATTTGCATCTGCAATATTAACAGTTATTTTACCCATAACTTTACCAGTTGTTACTCTTGCACCTGTAATACTTGGAAGTATTTCTGTAGCTGATGGTTTCTTAACTGAAATAGTTTCATTATCTTATACTTCTAAAAAGAAAAGTTTATATAGAGAAGTTTGTTTATCAATAGAATTAGGAATCTCTAAATTATTTTTATTTCAATTAAAAGCTTTGGAAGATGGAATCCTAACAGACGAAGAAATAATGAAATCAAATCAAATAATACAAGATATTAAAAATGAGGTTATAAGATTAAAAAGTGCTAATGTTATAAGTAATGAATATTCTAAAAAAATTAAACGAGAGAAGTGGCTAAAGAATCATACATAAAAAAATTTATTGCCCTTCAAAAGGTTGATGTTGTCACTCTTAAATTAATTGTTGACATTTTTAAAAGAAAAAAATCATTTGATAGAATCTGATGTTAACTTTTCGAAATTAGTTTTTAGAACCTCTTTATGATCTTTAAATTCTTTATCACTTAGACCTTTTATATATTCAGGATCAGTATTAAAATATTTAAGTTCTAAACATATAGGATTAAAAACTTGAGAATATAAAGGTTTCTCAATTCTCTCAGGATAAATGATTTCAACATTATAAATATCAAGATCAGTAATCTTTGTACCATATAACTGATTCAATCTATCAAGATTTTTTATTATCGGTATTAAATTATTTCCTATAGGAAGAGTTGTCTTTAAATCACTTAGTATGAATCTTTTGTCATCATAATTAGATAATGATACTTTTTGGGATTCTATCAAGTAAATATCATGCTTTTCACTTTTAAGTTGATGTATTTCATCAATTTTATCTTTATGATTTGGATTCAATGTATCTATATAATCTTGATGAGAAAGATTCTTTGCTACACATCTCTGAATTCCTTTACATCTGTTATCCTTTACAGGTTTTTCTCCCTGTCCGTCAGGTCCTTTAGGGAATATAGGATATCTATGTGTAATGCTTTCTTCTGTTTCTGGGGTTTTAAATATAAATGTATGTTCTTCAAATTTAGGATTTGTAAATGTTTCATATGAATATTGTTTAGCACGAATAAATATTCCATTTTCTATAGGAGTAAAAGGTTTTTCATCTTTAAACGAAAATAATTCTCCAGATGAATTTATTAAATTTGAAAGTATAGGATTTTCAGAGATATCACTTTGTAAATCGTGAGTTCTTATTGTTAAAAACATTGAATCTGTATCCATTGCATGCATTGCTATATTCGATCCATATATAGGTTGTAAGATGTTATAATATGTTTCATACATTTGTAATTTTGAAAGTTCTAAAATTGCAAAGCCAATAAATATTGGTTTATTATATGTTTTCTCATAATTCTTTAGTTCTACTGCAGTAAGACTTTCAGAAAATACTTGTGCGTTTTTAAATGTAGGCTTTCCTAGCATACGATTATAACGGGCTATATCTTTCGGGGTATTTGTTAGGAGTTCAATATGAGTATATTTATCAACATTCTCCATTGTCTTCCCAAAGACTGAATTGTTTAAAAGTTTATAATTATTGTCTTTTAAAAGGTTACCTTCTCTTTTTGCAATGTTTCGACAACGAATGTTCTCCTCGATGAAAGTCTTCATGAATGCTGCTTGTTTAAATCTTATGACACTATGAACTTTTTTTAATATCATTCCTTGTGAAAGATAAAACTGGAGGAGTCTATAGTGACAAAGATAATAAGTTCGATCTGTTTGATCACAAAGAAGTTTCATTGTTGGAGGTTTATCTTGTGAGATTTGCCAGAGTGAAAGTTCGTTGATATCAATCTTTCTTCTTATAGGAGCTAAAGGGAAATGTCTTGTTCCTGATTTTATATCATCTGGGTAGTCGAGGTCACATTCTACAAAGTATCCTATTGGAGAATCTTTAGGAGTTGAAAGTATTTCTTTCATAAGGTCTTTTAAGGGGCATTCTTCTTACTGAGGGGCATTCTGGAGGATATATTTCATGAAAGTCACTCATTGGTAAATATTGAGTCATAATTCCTGAATATAAAGCTGTTGCATCTATATAAAGTATAAATAGAGGATTTTTCATTCCTTCTAATACTTCTTTTAGTTCCTCATTGTTAAGTTTTATATATGGATCAGGGTGTTTAGAGATTCTTCGGCTAGTAGTTATTGCATTTCTAGCTTTTATTTCTCTATTCCTCATTACTGAAGATACTCCTCCTCTAATGTTTGTTTTAATTTGATTAAACATATCTTGGTCGGTTAAAAGATCTATAATTTTATCAGATTCTGGAAGATCTGAAGTCCAAATGGTATATAACATAGTATCCCAAGCTAAAGAAGGAGCTGTTATATAATTATAAGGTTTAAGAACAAAAGACTTTGTAAATTCTTCAAAGCAATCTGCTAGAATATAAACATCTAGGGATAAGTACATACTTGTATATTCTCCTAAAGTTTTACAGTTGAAAAGATCCCACATTTTATTTGCTCGAGAATATTCTTGATTTGTAATATGAGATTTTTGAAGTTGGGAATAGAAATCTTCTTTCTCTGGTAATTTTGTTTCATTATATTTTTCAAATGAATCAACATAGTCATAGGGATATATTCCTTTTGCTAAGCATGTAGGATATTCTTCTGGGGGGATATTATTTTTTTCCAAGAATTCTCGAGTGATTTTAAAATTTTCTGCTTTCATTGTTTTAGCTATTCCATCTAGAGACATTTGGAGAAAGTTTAACGAGTCTATAAATTTTAATTTTCCATATTCAACTGATTTATATTTTTCCTTTGTAAGTCCTATAACTTTGAAAGAGTTTTTAGCATTTTCTGCTAAATGTTTAATAAATAGATGTATGTCATAACCAAAAAGATTATGAAATATAACTGGTACAAATTTAGGAGTATGACAATTAAGATTACAATTTCTATGGGCTGCTCCTCGATAATTATTTTCCTTTTTTAAATGATCGTGATCTATAACTTTATCATCAGGAAGAATGTCTTGTTTACACATCCAACAGTTGGAAGTATTTTCATATTCTTGTTGTTGTTGATTAGAAATTTTTTGAGGATACTTTGTTTTTAATATTTTAAATATTTCATGTTCTAGATCATTTATACTTTTAGTAAAATGATTTAAAACATCTTCTGAAGTTCCTTGAAATGCATATTCTCTAGATTCTATGAGTTCAGGATAATTACTTTTAAATAATAATTTATAAGCAGATGGTAATTGTTTAGTTTTTTTAACACTATTAGGTTTATTTCTTTTTCTTAGAAAGGCTTTCATCCTCTCTGGTTTCATCTTCTGTTTAGAGGCTTTCCATTCATCCATGAGTTTATATTTTTCTATTATTTTTAAATATTGCATAATTATATCTTGTTTACGATTTATAGATTCAAAGTCTCCATAGACAACTCCTAATGTTTGTAATAAATTTGAAAAGTTTTTAAAATACATCCTGGGATCTGTAGGCATTCTAATTAAAGCTGGATCATCTTTTTCACAAAATCTTGCATGTTTAATCATAGAGTTTTTAGTTGTTGAATAATGAAGACATCTTTTACATGTTCCTCCTCCACTAGTTGGATTCTCTGGTGATGTAAAAGCTTGAAAGTCTTTTATTAAAACATAATGTTGATTATTTCCTTCTTCCAAGATTAAAAGATATATCTCCCTCGTGCTATCACTATCAGAAATATAAATTGGAATAATATCTTTCCTTCCATGTCCCCATCCTTTAACATGTTCATAAATATTAAGTTTAAGATTATTTAGTTTTTCAAATTCTGGAATGTCTTCTAGTTTCATTGGGTGTGTGAATCCCTTGGGAAATATTAATTCATTTTCATATTGTTTGTATTTTGAAACTCTTTGAGGGTTTTCAGCTTGAGGATGTAAATATGCAAGTATTGACCACATGAAACATTTGTTATCCTTATTCTGTACATTTATAACAACCCTAGATCTAAAGGGTGTTTGAATATAAGATTTAGGATTAGGTGGTAATCCTCTCCAATAATCAATCACTAAAGTTTGGAAAGAGTTGAATACTAAGTTTGAATCTCCTAATTCATTTTCAACCTCTTCTTGTTTTGCTTCTACTGCTTGAATTATTTCTTTGATGCTTTTATTAAATCCTCTAGTTGAAAATAAATATTTAAAAGGTATTCCAATTTCAACATCTAAAGGAGTTGTCTTTTCTTCTGGTCCTCTCCAATATTTTGCTTTGATTGTAATTTTATATTTTATAACATTATACCTTGTTGGTTTATAATTTTTTAAAGCTTCAGTGAAAGAATTTTTAATATTTTTTTTATTTCTCCTTATATATTCTCCAGGGGTTGCAGGTCCATTAATTTTTAATTGAAATTCATCTATATGATTAAAATCATCCCAGTTGTATTTTTCTCTTTCAACATGATCAGGTTCTCCTTCTGAATGACATTCTTCAACGTCAGAATTTTGTTTTTTATTTTTACATTCTTTTAAATGTCTTAAATAATAGAAATTTAGTTTTGTTGAAAAGTTACAATGAGGACATGTAAATATTTCTCTATTTTTCCCGATACAATTTTCAAAATGTTTATTATATCCAGAATGTAGAAATCTTCCTTTACATTTAGTACAAACTTTTGAATTTGTGTCATTAAGATTATTTTCTTTTAGTAAGTGAGCTTTCGATTTATAGTGAGAAATTAATCCTGTTTTATTTTTAAAAACTTTATTGCAAATATTACAATTCATTTTTAGAAAAAATTTTTTTACTGGATACGTTGTTTTTAAATTTTAAATTTTTATATATTTATTTTTATTTTTATTTTTATTTTTTTTATTTTATTTTTTTTATTTTTTTATTTTTATTTTTATTTTTTTTTATTTTTTTTATATTTATATTCTAGCAGCTTGCCAAGCTATCGACCTGCCAAGCTGTCGACTTACCAAGCTGTCGACTTGCCAAGACCTGCAGCGATTGCATCATCGACTTGACAAACTATCGACTTGATAAACTGGCGACTTGATAAACTGGCGACTTGATAAACTGGCGACCTGCAAGTAGTGTGTATCTATCCCTAACGACCGCAAGCCGACAAACGTTTTTCATAGTTTTATCAGTATTTTTTTCCCCTGTTTTATTAACATTTTGTGTTGTTTTTTTAATATTTTTGTTGTTTTTTAAGTTTTTATTTTGAAAGCAAAATGTCTTCGGAATAAAGAAATTAAAAGATATAGGTTTTTAAGGTTTTAAGTGTTTTTTTTACGTTTATGAGGGAAAAATAGGTATAAAACATGAAAACAGTTGTGAGGCTTGTGGTCGTTAGGGATAGATACACACTACTCAGTAAGTAGTTTGGTGATATTCTCGATATTCATTTCCTTTATTAACAAGTTGCTTTCTCTTAATTTCTTTTCTAAACATTGAATAGCCTCTGTTGGCTCGATAGATGTGTATAGTGATACGACATCAAGACTAAATGGGTATTGGAATTCTCTATGACAAGTCATGTTATTATTTAGTCTTGTCATGAGGCAGTCGCTGCTTTGAAGATGGTGTGGTATCGTGTCCAATAAAGGTTTCAAGATCTTTGCAAGGAGCCAACTTGTTTTAGTTGTTGGTCCATTTTTGTTGGACACTATAGGTCTAATTTTGATACCAGGACCCTCTTTGTGAGTTTTAATTAGGTGGTAGAAGTTAGGAAGATCAGAATTTTTTGTGACGAAGCTGTTGGTTATTCTGTTGTTGAGCCTCATTTCCAAAGCTATGGCTTTCCATACTTTGTTGATCTTCATTTCGATGGTGTTTGGTGACATGCGGCTGACTTTCTTGTATGTTTCGATGTTGCCGAGGTGTTCGTAACCAGCTTCACAATAACGATTCTTCTCTATAATGCAAAATTCTCCCCCCTTGTCACTTGGTAAGTAAACGTATGGTTTCTTTTTAAGGGATTTTAATATTGCCTGTTCGTCTTTCGTTAGGTTTGAGAGATATGGTTTTCTTCTTTCCTTCTCAACTATCTCCATGATTTTGTGACAGACCTTTGAGAGTGTTGAATCTAATTCTGTATCAGGATTTGGTTGATAGAGTTTATCTGTGTTTATGTATACTGGGAGCTGGTTTTCGCTATTTTCATTTTCATGCGGTATTGTATTGTTCCATTTGATCTGGTACGCAATGCGACAAAGAGCTGTTTTGAAATTGAGGATGGCTGCTTCATCTATTTCTCTGTTTATACTG